>OMKZ01019410.1:31311-47218 GCA_900302535.1 Neoniphon sammara
CAACCCCCCACGCTGCCCCGTCCCACACACACACACACACACACACACGCGCTCCTGCTGCAGTAAATGAGCTGTAAATGTTGCGTGTGTGTCTCATGTTAAAACGGCGAATGTCAGTGAGGCTGGCTCGATTTAGCATGCATCCTCACTCTCCTGACTGAGAGAAAGGCTCAGGCTTGGATGAGGGGATGCTGAGGTTGTGGGGTGAAGATGAAGGTACAATATTGGTTCGGGGGTTTCAAAACCTAAGGTACCGCTCCGTCATGTGATTTGTCTTTTCCATATTCCTAGAGGAGTGAAAGGAGCTTTATTTTCCGGCTGGCCCCAGAGTTAAGACCCCCTGGGGAGTGTGAGATGAGAGGGAAATTAATAATGTGCAGAGACTCAAAGGGCTTTGGCTGAACCAAAGGATGGAGAGACGATATTAGAGACAGAAACAGGGAGGGAGAGAAAGAGGCCGACGCAAACAGACAGGCGGGCTGGCTTTGAGGTAGTGCTAAAAGTGAGAGGAGTAGCGTTATGAAAGAGATTTAAAAGAAGTCAGAGCCGAAGTGAATAAAGATGAGCACTTGATATGAAGTGGGTACATAAGATCAAATCAGTTCATCCACAGGTCACACAGCGCTGACACTGTAGTCATTAGAAATTTCAGTTTGCTGTTATATATCTTTCCTTGGCACCTTGGCACCAAAGTTTTTTCCAACTTCTTCAGCTGGCAGTAAAATAGGTTGCAAGCATTTTTAGCATTCCTTATTGAAGCCAGGAGGTATCAAAACCTGCAAGCACAGACGGTATTTTCCAAGTACGGCAAGTGCCCGAAGTGTTAAAAAATGAGAGCAAACTTCTAAATGTTAAAGTTACTCTGTTTTCCATATTCATAGAGTTCAGCCTGTGGTGCATGGAGGGCAGTGATGTCATGCTACCACACACTGGGCTGGCACTGGAACGTCTTGTCTCCCCCGGCCAAGCAGGCTTCGGCCACGCTGTGATCTGCCTGGCTCGGCGCCAGCATCTCCACTGTCTTTTGAACCTGGCCAAATCCAGCTGGACCGAGGCTGAGCCAGCTGCATTAAACAACCTGGCCAGATCTGCCCAAAGCTGATCACACACTTGAACATAAGACATTAATGGCCGCTAATTAAGAATAGATTTTTTTTCTCTTTTATATGGTGAAAAGTTTTGTGCAGCATGCATGTGTAAATAGTTGTATTAAACCAATATCTAATTGGAAAAGAGCGATGAGACTGTCAGTTGTGATTTGTTTTGATGTCTTTTCACCCCACGGCTAAATAGCAAGATGTTAATTTGAGGTGGACAAGATGGGGATTGGTTGGCATTGATTGACTAGGGTAAGCATGTGGTAAGGATTGCTCAGGGGTGTGGATTGGATTTATAGTCTATCAGAAAAATTGTATTTATTGCACTTAATTGTATGTATTTATTTATATATTTTTCTAAGTTATTTCATTTTAATTCCATTTGCCTTCATTATAATATTGTTTCTGCGAATGTAATCCCATGTCCATTATTCATGTCTATTATTTTGACTATTTAAATTGTATTGTCTGTCACTCCTCATGCAAAGACGACAAAGTGGGGGGAAAAAAGAAAAAGAGCAGAGCTAATGGAGGCATAATACACAGGAGATTGGGGCATTGTGCCATATGTGGTGCTCTCTGCAGCATGCTCAGGTGGGCAGCATGCCACGCCTCAGCACAATGGGCTTAGTGATTTATTAAGCGCCTTAAACTGAAACACATCGCTAAATTAGCAATCTATGCTTCTCAACATTCCCATCTCTCTGTCTCTTTCTCCCCCTTTCACTCTCTCTTTCTTCTTAATCTGTATTTATCTGGATCTCTATCTCTAAAGCGCTGTAAGAATGTATGTTAAGTAGGTGTGTAATAGTAGACTGGCCCCATATTGGAGCCATTAAAGCATGACTGCCCATTACATGGGTCTTTAGCCACACAGAGAAATAACCCCTTATCATCCCGACTACGGCCCCATGGAGGTTTCTCCCATAAAGTGGATAGATGTAAATGAATGAGATGTATACATGCTCATGCTAGCAGTCATAACAGCGCTCCATATAATCACCACCTTCACCACAAGTGTACGTTAAGCATATGAGACCAACTTGAATGGAGAGAGGGAAAGGTTTTGGTCAGCGGTCCTTTCGTGTGAGCACTCAGCAGGCCCTAAAGAGGTGCTCCGCTCTTCACGATAGCCATTAGCGCCAGCTCACCCTGAATGTTAAATAACAAAGGGTAATATCGAGATGAGAGTCCCGCATTGTGTGCTCAGAGAGGAGGGAACCTGATGAGAGGTGGTGCTCTTGTGCCGATGACACACCTGCCAAGGAAAGAGAGGGTGAGACAACAATTTTCTCCTCCCTGATGAGGGGACATCTGGCATTGCTTCGGTGCTGGAAACAGAAATACGCCCAAGAGTGGGTAATGAGGCATAGAAGAAGGGGTAGCATTCTGGTTTGTGTGTGTGTGTGAGTGTGTGTGTGTTTTTGGGTTGCGGCTCCACCATCTTCCTGTACCAGACCCCCAAGCATACCATCTGTAAGCCCTACAAACAGTCAGCCATAAGCCCACTCGCATGTGACTCACGAGCAGCATTAAATCAGTTTAAATACAGGCACGCATTTAACCTTGTTATACTGGGGTGATTTCACCACAGGGTAGAGATAGAAGGGAGGGAGAGTCACAGAAAACAAAATAAAAAGGATAAAAAGAAATGGAAGAAAAAGGGGGTCAGATGATTGAGTGTCTTATGCAAGCGTTCTTGCATGTAACGCAAACGTGGGTTCGTGCGTCTGTTTTCAAGCTGAAGTGAAGTGGCACCCACCCGTGACTGAGCGCCACATGTCTGTGGATGTCATCATTAACATGGTGGCCTGCATTACATTCACACAGACACACACACACACACAGATCTGTATGGCACCATGCATGTAGCGCCACACAGATCTGCAAGCGGGGGTTGCTAAGGAACACGCAAATTATGCACAATAATCCCTCCCTTTGAGGCCCGTGGATACCAGCTGAACCGAAGCATCCGTTCAACTGTCAGCGCAAAGTTTATTAAAAGATGCTCCTTTGCGGCAAATAATGGTTTCGGTGTTTATTTGTTGCCACTCACCGCTTGTCTTCTGTTTGTTTCAGGTAATCTCAGCGCTGTCGAGGATCTCCCACCACAGCATTGCACAGATCAAAGGCATCAGGTGGGTCTCTTTATTTGCAACACGACTTACTCACTTATCTCTAACAGGAACAGCGCTCAAGAGGAATTCAAGGAGAAATCAAGTCAAGGAAATTATTTACAGCGGTGCCTTCTGCATTTAATTGTAGATTGAGATGCAAGCGGCTATTTATATGTGCAGCCCATATACATTTCTCATTTTGCGCAATTAGCTACAGCTCTTGTCCTTACAATGAGAACGAATATAAGCCCCATATATGTTGTCACGACCAGTAGCGGTTGCCATAGTCGTACCATGTGGTGTTCCTCCGTCAAATATCACAGTGTTATTTCTAGTCGTACAGCGTGGCCGCTAATGTCTGAGTCAGAATATTACATTGTATGCCAGAGAGGCTTTTTTTCCCTCAGATAATGGTGGAGCTGAAAAGAAAAAAAAAATCCTTCAACCTGCTTTACCAGGCATGGTTTGGAATGGTTTCTGATCCCTTTTTATTTGCTCAATCTGTTTGTAGGTTGGTGGCTCACTGGCTCCATGTGTAAAAAAAAAAAAAAAAAAAAAAAAAACATTTTAGCTGGCTAGGTAATGAGTTGATGGAGCGTGCCCATTAGGACCCATGCCAGGAAGTGAAGGGAGGAGAAAGAGCGAGAGGAACAAAGAGAGAGAGAGAAAAAGAGTGACAGAGAGAGCTGGTCCTTTGCCATTGATAAAGACAGCACAACCTGCTGACAGGTGACTAATTCACTGCCTGTCCACACACACCAAAGTGCTATGAGGTGTCCAAATCAATGTTCATTTGACCCCAGAAGTCAGCTACAAATTGGACTCCTGACTCCTGAGGTAATATGATGTATATTTGCAGGTATGCAGGTATATTTTTAAAGGAATGTTTCAGGATTCCTTTTTTTCTTAGTGGTCACTCAGGTCATGCATGGATTGGTTTTATTCTTGCAGCCGTCCTTCCTTTCCTTGTACTGGACAGGCGCCTCCACCTCTTGATCTTAGCTTCAGTGCAAATAACGATGGACAAAATCCACAGTCCTTCTGCACTGCAAAAACGCATTAATCATTTCATTCAAAGCTGATATGATGTAATAGCAGTCTGACTTTGTGAATTTGAGTGGTTATATTAAAAATTTGCTGTCGTTTTTATTGCCACATTCCATGTTTTATGTATTTTCATAGCTGTGGTGGAGGGATATGTGCAGGCCCTCACCTGTAGGCTGTGTGCATCACCAGCAATAAACAGAGTCAGAAGCAGAAACATTGCTTAGATAAAAAAAATAAATAAATAAATAAATAAGAAATGTTAGATTTCTAACGTGAATTGGGATTATTTGCAGATGCGTACATGTGCAAACCAGAATATAAAGTTGAACCATTCCTTTAACATTGAACAGGCATTTAACAAGTTAAAGCACATCTATTTACAGCACATCGACACATTCAATTGAAGTCCAGCTTCTGCGATCCGTGACAAGACTAGTAATATCTTTTCATGAGCCTGTGGTCCAAGACAACATGAGAAAGGAAGCAGCGTTGTTGTTAGTAGGGAGGCTGTTTTTCAGCTGGAGGCAAAGCATCAGCCTTAATGAAGTGTCTTTGCGCACGCACAGCCACAAGGTGCTGTGTTCTGTGGCTGATCCTGACCTCTGACCTCCCTGTGAGAGCAGCAGGTGAAAAGACTTTCCCTATGAGGATCAATAAAGCATAACATTATTAAGGAAAGTGATTAAATATCATGTTGAGTTCCTGGACTGTAAAATAACTGGTAATTGGTAAGATTAGATTTGATTGTTTGAAGTACACACTGCACATCATCTGTTTATTTTTATGTATTTAATTACCATATTAACCAGGGTGTAATACACACAGGTCTTACAGCTCCAATGTGTTTCTCAGATCAAATCTTTTTGCCTTGATTGTTCACATTCATGTTTGTTTGTGATCCATATCAGACACCAGTGCGAACAGATCTCTGCATGTGCACATTTACATCAGGCATGCATGCTGAACAACAACAAAAAATATCATTTTGGCAACAGTCCATTATGACAGCAAATGAAACAGCGGTGCCAGTGTTCATTTCTCTGATTATTTCCTGCAGAGGCTGGATGACAGTTTGTCAGCTGGTGAGGATGAGGGAAAAATTGCCTTGGATTGACGCATCTCCCAATATATCTGTTTTTATCTAATTTGCAGCCTAATCGTCTATCCATTGTCCACCGTTGTTGTTGGTGCCATCCTCCATTTTTTGTGCCTCTGAATGATAGAGCATTGACATTGATTTACACCTGCAGAGGGGGGTGGGGGGAATAAATAAATAAATAACGCTTTAAATCAGTTCATGAACACACCAATACTCCCGTGGTCCCAAGCAAACACACACACATATCACAGACACACACACACACACACCCACACGCACACACAAAATACTGTGGGCTTACTGCATCTATACAAAAAGCTGCTGTATTTACTGCCTTTAACTCCCTCCATCATAACATGGTTATCCCAATGGAGAGGCATATGACAAACGCATGATGAGGTCCAAGGCCGCACATGATCTAAGCATGAACGGGGCTGAGCCATTAAGCAGAGCACTTACGCTGCATGTATGTCCGCTGACCCCAGTCGGCCTCTCTGCCTGGCCTCCTCACCCACTTACTGGTATCTCTGCTCAGGGCAAGGACGACTGCAGTGTCTGCAAAGGTCCAAGTACCTGTCAGTCCTCTTCAGTTTCACATCAGAGCCTCTGTCAACCCTGTACAGCAGGAGTCATATACAACAGTGGTGTCACTGCAGTAGCACATCTCGTCCTGCACTATATCCTGTAACAAATGTATCAACAACACAGACATACCCTCTAGTTATATTTATACACTTTGCTTGGTCACATTTAGCTCAGTAGGTAAAGCGTGACATTGACACATCCAGGGGCAGGGTTTGGATTTGCACTGTGGCCATCCTTAAAAAAATAAAGTTTGAGCTCTGTTGGGTTTAAACCATTCAGAAAAGGCGCAACAGCAACAAGCGTTTACAAAAATATGAAGCAGGTGATTGGATCAATCGTCTGTCTATTATTAGCTGACTCGTCCAATCAGGCAAACGAACCATATGATGTAGTATGAGAGCACTGAAACTAAACAAACCGCAGCAAAGTGAGCCAGCATATCAGTAAGTATGTTGGTAGCTTGTTGGCATGTTGGTACACATTCTTACAAGCAAAATCTACATTGATGTCCTGTTGATTCTGTTCCTCCCTGTTGTCATCAGCCAAACCGCAGCTGTACTTCCTCAGAGGACTGTTCTGTGGCTTCCAATCTGACGCTTTGGTTGGACCGCAGCCAGATGGTTTCATGAGTTAAAAGAAAATAAACTCACAAGATCAGCTGGCGGTGCCCGGTTAACTTAAAAGGAGTTTTAGATAAATGCATTTAACAAATTGCATATGCTATGGAAGTGTTTCCCAGAGAGGGGTTCCTCAGGGCCTTTGAGGGAATTTCAGGGGGTTCCCAGAAAAATGAGCAGTAGTTTGGTTTCACTGTTATTGCACTTCCAGGAAGTTACCACACTGGATTTATGTATGAGAATGACTGTTTTGCTCATATGTTTCACTCTCTGCCCTATTGGCATCACCTTTCCTGTAGTATATAACTATACCAAGTCATATCAAACAGTCAAAATCACCTCAAGTGGGATTCAGATTTGACTACACACAGTCACACACTTCCACATGCACAAGCTCACTCTCCTCTCCCTTGTCCAATCGTCTCTGTTCTCTCCCTTGTCCGCTCTCTGGCTCCTGTTTGATCTCCCAGTTCTTTTGTAACATCCACGTCTGTCTCCCTCTGAACCGTCCATCACAGAAGTTGTCAATCAAAAAAAAAAAAAAAAAAATCCTGTCCTCTCTCTCTTCATGTATCAAAACATGAATCCTCTTTGCTGAAGCCTCTCGGTCACATCCCTGTGTGTGCTAGGAGCTGACCTTGTGTTTCTGCAGCTTATCTACAACATAAGCTCACCCCGTCCTCTGTCCCGGTTTTTCCTTCCGTCTCCTTATCTCTGTTGTCCTCAGTTAACCTCCCACAACCTTCAAGCAAACCCACTGACACTTCCCCCAGCCAGGATACATCCAAGTTCATGACTGATCCCCGTGGCTTTTTTAACATTTATTTAATTTTTTTGCGTGTGTGTATGTGTCACAGCTCAGTGGATCAGGCTTGTAGTGTGCATCAGAGCTCATAGCTCGGCTGCGAGGAGGAGGAGAGCAGATGAGGAGGCAGCAGTTCACAGCAGGAGTAAGACTCACAGCCGCGGTGTCAGAATGCTCTCATCCTCTCATCCCGGCATTCGCACTTTTATCCCTTCCCTCTCCCCCACTTACCGCCCCTCCCTTCCCTCACCCTGAGCAGCCACATTAGGCACTCTTGTGCCCCCTCACGCCACCGAATGACATCAGGCACATTAGTCATTCAAACCCGCTTTGCCCACTGTGCAGTTCTTGCATAGTGCATACACTTGCACTTCTCACTCATGCTATTTGAATGCATTGCGTGTGCTAATTAGATTAAACTTATTCACATTTCACACTTCTGTGTTCTGAAATTGACTCACTCACACGCATATGAACCAGCATCTTGCTCATACTTTACTTTGCACACGCCAATGTTGGGGAAGCTACTTTGAAAGCATAGCTTTTGAAGCTGCCAATTACTTCACACTGGAAGAAGCTGAGCTACAGTGAAGCCTAGGGAGAAATCTAGTTTGGTTAACTAATGCCACTCTGAAAAAGTATTTCAAACTACCTTGTAAAAAATGATCAAATTGATGTTACAAAAAAGTCACATACAAGCAAAAAATGCAACTCAATTGAGTTTATTGCAAAAAGTGCCCACTTGTTCACTTCTAAAATAGCATGCTGTCGCTGTGTGAGCACTGAGCCCTTTTGCCTAGGCACTACTCAAAGGTCAAGTGTGTGGTTGCTGCTGCCTGATGAATGCGTTGCCTTGGCAGGCCTTCACAGAGGTTAGGATGAAAGAAAAAATTGTTGGGGCTGGTCAAAGGGGGGTCAATTACAGCAGCAATGGCAAAATAAAAATAAGAACTTATTCCTTTCCTTTTTTGTCCCAAAATCGTTTGTAGTTTCAGTAAACTACTCAAAAATGGCAAAAAAAGTGATTTAAGTATTTGAATAACTGCAAATATGAATGTAGTTGAACTACCAGCAAGCTACTGCAAAATCTAGTTAAACTGCTAGTTTACTTACATGTAGCTCACTACTATCCAACACTGGCACACGCACACACACCCTCTGCAAGCAAGACTGGTTTTGAAACACATGGAATAAAATAAATAAATAAAAGTGCAGTGGCAAGTTAAATGGAGGGAAACTGAATGGGAGGTTTATGGATCTGCAGGGTGGACAGACACAGTACTGTATGTTGCAAAGTGTACTAGCTGGTTTCAGCACCAGTGCTTTATCGATCCCTGCAGAAACAAAGCTGTGCTCTGGGCTTTGGGACCCGAAACAAGTTACTGCTCTGACCATTTGAGCTCTGTTCACACCTAACGACCACTCTGTTGTTTCCTTTTGTTTGTCAATAGCTGCTCGATGGGAATAGCTTGCAGTGGCTGTGCGCAGCACATAAGTCCCAACGATTCCCTTTACAGCAGCCATGGCTCTCTGAACAGTGACGGAGCGCTTTGACTTCATCACAGGCAGATTGGGGTGTACAACACACTGATTTTTAGTTCTGTGTCAAAGTGTCAGCACTGCTACACCACAGCTGTCGGCAGTAAAACATTTATAGTTCTGCACTGATAGGTTTATATGTAGAGCACTGACATGCTTTGTGGCAATGTCAAGTTTTTTATTAATTCCAATCATGCTTAATGGTTAAGATAGCTTTTTACACACCGGCTTCATTTCTAAATTATTTGGAGATGGACAGTCTGTCTCATAGCTTCACGATGATGTTCTGTGGACATATTTATAAATAGGTTCAATATACATCATACGAGTCAAGTTTATTCTTTTTTTATTTATTTGAAAGTGAAAACCAATGTGAAAGTTTAAATGTATTGGGTAAAATTAAAAATAAAACTGGCACACAACGGGCACACAATTTTTTTGTTTGTTTCTTACCGGTGCGTGGCTCACATCCAGAGAGATCGGTCCATTTTGCAGGTTTCCAAGTTGCACCAAAAAAATAAACAATAATCACCATTCAGTTTTTATGCATTTCATGCAAAAAAAATGTGTGCTTGTACTAGTACTCTGGCATGAAACTAGTAGTTAGGGTAGCACTAGTGGTTATGGTAGTAGCTTTGGTAGCACTAGTACACTTTTTTTTTTTGGCATGTGCACTAGTTCTGAACATCTGCCAATCTTTATAATTTATGGGATCAGATGTCCTACAAACGAATATATCTGTCAGTCTCTTCAACATATCTGTATTCAGCCTGCTCCTTGTTGTCTTGCTCTCAGTTCTTGTCACCCTGCAGACAGTAACATTTTAGGAGAGGTGTGTGTAAGCTACGGCAGCAGCCTCTGCAGGCCACACAGGAACCACACACACTTTCTGTGTAGCTTCGTCGGCACTTTAACCCAGAAGTATAAATCAAACTTATCCTGATGAAACTAATCAAGGAAGGGTGGGCGATTATGAAGGACGACTGAGTTTGGTTGAAGAATTAAGAGAAGAGGGGAGAAGAAAATTGGGACACAGAGACATAAGCTGCCACTTATCAGGATCAAAGAAAGGAAAGTTAATGTTGAAGCTGAGCAGGTTTGCTGCCACACAAGTCTGCTTCCACACAATACAAACTGCCTGGACCACCTCCACACCACAATGAAAGTAATATTCTGCACTTTTAACCCAACTCCTTCAGACATATACAACTAGTTCCTGCATTATCTTGGCATTTTACTGCTCATCCAAGAAGCCTCTTCAGTTCTAATGTGGCAGGGAGTTCCCCAGCACCATCAGACAAAAAAAAGTTGAAAAAAGACAAAACAAATAGTCTAGAAAACACTTAAATTAGCCAATCAGTCGGTGTGACAGTACAATTCTGCACAGCTGAATTGGAAGTATTGAGGGATTACTTCAGCTCAAGTCGAGTACAGACCAATACACGGACTTTTTAACTTTATACATCTCTCTTCTGAATGGAAAACTTCTTTCCACAAAAGCATTGTAACATACCTCAGTGACTAGCCATTTATCAAGGAGCTTTGGGGCTTCAGCAATATGAAGTAACAGGCTTATTGAAAGGGCGATAGAGATAATAAATTATGGAATAGTCATGAGACAGCTCAACAGAGCTATTAGGATATTATTATTAACACACATCCAATTACATCGGATGTGTGCATCATTTAAGAGAAATGAAAAGTGCCAGACTCAAATATTAGACAACGCTCAGTCCCGCAAAACATCATTGAGATCATGCATATGAGTGCATAACTCCACAAACTTACTGTGTAATTAAATTTTGCCCTGTGGGACTCCATTAATAGCATATAATATAATGTGCATTTCATTGGAGGACACTGTCAAATGTGGGTGTGTTATTTTGCTCTTGAGGAAATGTTCTTGAGGAAATGCCTTCTGCCTTCTGCATTATGTGCTCTGCTCATATCAATGAGTAAGAAAGTAACATGAATCAGATGAGGCCACTTTTTAATGATTTTAATGGTTTTAATGAAGTTAAGGCGTGTATAGTTACAGTATTTGGTCGCTGAAAAAGGAGTAGTAATTTGAGAAGACTGGAGGCAGATAGACTATGTTTGCAGGGGCATGTGTGTGTGTGTGTGTGTGTGTGTGTGTGTGCGTGTATGTGTGCATGCCTGAGGATGTCGAGCTGACCTTTGACTAGCCTAGCTGAGCATTCATTAACCTGATGCCTGACACACTCCTTCAGTGTGGCCACCGCTTTAATTACACTGAGGCTAATCGTTGGTGTCACACACACACACACACACACACACACACACACAGCTCAACACACAAACATACACGAACAAACACACCCATGCATCTACACGGCTGAAATGATAAGATGAACCTTCCTGCTTTTACGCCATACACTTACAGTTTATGGTGTAATAGTTTGCTTTCACCTGGCAGCAGGTCATCACAGTTCCCTTTTTACAGAGGCATGGCGACGCAGAAGTGTGTCAGAGACGACCGATGCTATCTTGGGAATATCCACAGTTGAGGGATTAAAGAGCTTAAGAGTTGAGTGCTTTTATGGGAGATGCAGCTTTGAATGTTTGTTCTTTGTCACTGGGCTATCCAGATTATCTCCCAGCTCACTTCACAGCCAGCCTCAGGTGCTGCACACACACACACACACACACACACACACACACACACACACACATACACACACTCTTTTATACTGTATGCTGCACATTATATCAATCAGTAACATCCTGCTTAGTTCTCCATTTGTACAATGGGGCTCTGTGTAGTCTGTAGGTGTTAATTATGGGTGTCAGGTAACTCAGGCCACCTGGCTTTTTGCAAGATTTAGTTAACCCACTTGCAGTGTTACCCTTTTATGTGTGAGCATCACAAAATCCTTTTCATTCGATCTTGAAGAAGGATGTAAATGTTACCCAGATAAAAGAGCAGTACATATGGAGCAAGAGTGTGTGACACCTTTTTTTACCCCCTATTTCTAGTGATCAACACCTCACATTTACCCTTGGTGTGTGTTACTTTCCCATTATACTGTACATCACAAAATCCGTAACAGCAGTGCAATATGTAATATGGCTTACAAGGTGACAGGCTGAATATATGTTTCAAATACAGTACATGCTTTAATTTAAATTACCATGGTTTAAAAATACATGATTTGGATGGGAATCTAGGAGAAAGAGACAGATCTTGTACTTCTTTTGCGCACACACATGGAAGCCCAGGCGTAAATGAACTGGTTGAACTCTGTTATGTTCCACGTTGCACAATGGGTGGTTTCAACTGAGCAAACTAATTGGTTAAATCTGCATTCCAGCCATGCTGGTGATTCCCAAAATGTAATTAGTCACTATGTTGACCAGGGAGCTAAACAGCATTTTTTTTTATAATTATTATTTTATATTATCCCCTTTGTTTTCTTTTTTTTTTCTTCATTCTTAAATGCACACCCTACTTTCAAGAAGCAAGAGTGTGATTTCTACTGCACAAAGTGACCATCATATACTGTTTCTGCAAGGGGTTAGTAGGGTTAAAATAAAATCTAAAAAATGGCAATGCAGGATTGTTATTACAGTAATTTTATCTCTTCATTAGATCTGTTGAATCTGCGTTCAAATTAACATGCTTAGTCATCTGCTCTGAAAATGTGACTTTCTCATTTGGGTCAATTATATAGGCCAGCATGGCTCTTGAGGGGACAGGAGTGGTAGGTGGAGGGGGCTGAGCCAGTTCCGATCTAGTGGCTGCGATAGAGGTCAAAAAAGGCAATGCAAGCCTATTTGCATAGCACTTTCCATACATTTATGCAAAGAATTTCAAAGCGCTTTACATAAAACATAAAAGGCATTTAATTGAAAACAAAAGAATGAAAAGGGAAAAAAGAGCATTAATGATTGGGCACTGGAAAAAAAAATTGCCTTGATTTAAAGGGGCAATAAGCAATTTTCCTTTAAAACAGCCAGTATGACACTATTCATAGAGCTCAATACTGACACCTGTTGGCTTGGGTGACGCAATCCAGGCACGACTGTGCAAGCCAGGGCATTGTTAAGAGTGAGGTGTGCAAGTTATGGGAATGTTTTTTGCTTTTGGTGTCTTTTTAGAAAGTAAGTGAGACATTTAAGCAACTACATAAAAAAGAAGTCAGTGAATGATTTTTGCTACCTTTGTCAAGTGAATGTGCACATCAAATGGACAATTTCCATGACTGTGAGCTATAGAAAGCATTATAAAACGTCCTGCACGTCCTGATGTCTTTGTCACTCCCAGCTTCTGTATGGACTGCAGATATTCCAACTTTTTTGCGCTTGCAGATTTGGTCCTTCATTAATGCAACCAAAGGAAACACATCAGTGGGTGGTGAATACTTCATGGCTACTATTTTCTTCACCACCAAAGGAGCTAGTTGGTGCATAAGACTCTTCACAAAGGCGCTCAGGAGGGAAGCAAAAGCACCTTCTCCTACAATTAAATGCCTGAAATGCTTTTCACATGCAGAGAAAGACCAAAGATGTCCAGAAAATTGTTTTCAGTTGCCATTTGTCAATATGAATATTAAAGCCAGCAGTTACAACTAGTCAGTGGAAGTAATGGAATACATCATTAAATAAAGTTGTTGCTCCCCCTCCTGTCCGGTCAACTCTAACAGTCACAGAAGTGACTTAGGAGTTAGGAGCGGCTGTGTCAATAAATCACCTGCTGCACTACTGTTGTTGTCTAACCACTTTTCAGTACAAAACATTAAAAAATCAAGTTTATCACATCATCATTAATTAAAATGATTTCTTTGCCTAAGATCTCACATCAGGTAAAGCTGTTTTTATAGTGCTGTATTAGCAGCAGGCATCAAGGCAGAATGTGGCTGACAGGGAACAGATATTAAACTTGCTGAGTTTGCAGTGTGAGGTGAGTCTGCCTCGTTTACCCTACCAGTGAAAACAGAAATGGGGACGCTACAGGCATCAAGTGAGGTGCACACCGGGTCCCACTCATATGGGATCAGGTGATAAAGGTCATAGAGACTTAATGCCCCTTTAAAGAAAAGCAAATAAACATTTCTTTTTTTATTATTGTATTAAAATATAATTCCCTAAGTGATGGTTGAATCCTTTCAGAGTTGTGTGTCATATAGGAATGCGATTGCTTGTGTGTGTGTGTCCCTGTGTGTGTATGTGTGTGTTCAGTTGTTCTTTGACAATAGGACAACAAATTACTCAAGGTCAATCTTACAGGACTGTTTACCATAAGAGAAGCCAGTGCAGTGTGTGGGGTTATCACAGATGGTAACAGGTTTATGCTGCTGTAAGGGTCAAACCCAACAAAAAATATACTCCTAAGGACAATGTTGTTGTTGTTCCTTAAATTGAAAGTTTTCATGACATTTTGTGATAGTAGTGTACTGTTTAATCTGGTAATAAGCACGTGTATAATTACAAATTTACCTGGGTCTCAGTGAGAAAGTACGCTGTATAGATTCTTGGATTAATCTTGAATATATGTATTTTTGAGGACATGTTTGTATCAATCAGCTCTTGTGGAAACATCATTAACATGTTCAGCAGAGACCTAATCGTGCACTTCTGAATATTTGCAGAAAGCACATTGCAGTTTCTCTCTGTGTCATTTCTAAACAGAAAACGGGGGAAACCGAGTCTGAGTGTGGATGAGACACTTTTCACACAGTGGAAATTATTCCCACCAGGCCATCACACATGGATGGCAGTGTAATGAATGAAGATTATTTTTACTGCCTCAAATTGGCCGATAAATTGTCTAAATATGGTATGTTTTATCAGAAATGGTTGATGGCAGGTTAGTGTTCCATTGACTTTCAAGATTTTGAACTAGGCCTGGAATTAAACCTGGTTTGGAAATCTTACTTTCAGAGATGAACATTGCACTCACACACACTTCAGCCGTATTTACTGTACTGTAAGTCTGTAACCACGTAACTAAGCACTGGTGATTTTCAGCCACCACTCATTTGACTACAGAGACTTCACATTTCCACTTACTTCAGCAGCTTTTGCCTATGTTAATATTACACATTAGGCATTTTGATGAGTTCCTGTGATAAAAAGATTAGAGATAAATCCACCTCTTTAAGGAGCTAATTGATTAGTCATCCATTTTAACGCTCTGCCGCTTCACAGGAGTTTTGCATTTGCTGAAACTCCGCGTGGGAATTTGAAATGTAAAAAACCCAGATTGGGATGAATCATTCAGATTATTTTATGATATGCTTTCATTTTTAAAAGGTATTCTTTGGTATCTTCCTGGATGAAGTGTGACTGCTGCTGTGGAAAGACCCTCTAGCTCTATATTTTCTGATTTCTTTGTATTTGACATGAAAGCTTTATATTGTTTTATATGATGATCCATCAAACCAAGAATTTGAAGATCGCATGGGGATCAATTGGGGGGAAAAAGACGATTTTCCTCACTGAATTCCTTAAAAGTTGATCTCTTAAAGACGCTAGGTTTTGATCTGTCAACAGCAGTGTGTGTTGATGTGTTTTGTACAATATAGTGTGTGAGGCACTGAGTTTTTTGAAGAATACACCCTGCTGTGGAGCTGTTTATGTGACGGGGCTGGGAGTGACAACCTGACAGATAGGACACACACTTCCCACCGGTGCTTTATCTACATGGGACACTGCGGTATTGATAACGTAGTTTGTAGCCTCTCTAACTCTGTATGTGTGTGTGTGTGTGTGTGTTCTAGGCCCTTTCCGTCAGAAGACACAGCTCTGAATGAGGATGATGTCTATCGAAGCCTTGAGGAACTCGCAGAGTAAGTATGCATTACACCTGGCTCATGGTTGATTGAGCACGCACACACACACACACACACACACACACACACACACACACACACACATACAAACAAGACCAATACAGGACTTTTGGGGGCAATACCAATATTGTTATTTCTGAGTAAAACACTTGCAAAAATGATATATTGGTCGATATTCTCTATATTTAT
>OMKZ01019411.1:7730-29544 GCA_900302535.1 Neoniphon sammara
TTCTTTTTTACAAATGAAGCATTTTCAAATTATATTTCAAGAAACCAGAAGCCAGAGATTCAGTGGCAAACACCTTTGGGTGCACTACGGAACACACAGTCTAGTTCATATTCACACCCTTGGGCTTCCCCTGGCTCCTTCCATCTGTTTGCCCCCTCCCTCACCCATGACTCGCTATGTACCCATCTGTACCCACTCCAAACTCATGGTTACTGCGGGATGCTACACTAAACTTTTATCCATTATCTTTTATGTCAAAACCCTCCTGAGGTCAAGAAGGCTAACCAGCGCTCTGCTCTGGCAGTTGGTCCAATTTCCCTTCGGTGCTGCTTTGTACTGTCTGCTCATCAATTATGAATCAGCTTTCCCAAATCCAGCCTGATGAAGCAAGTGTGCCTAGGGCCGGTGCCTCTGCTAAGCCAGGCCCATCCCCTGAGGGCTGACCCAGCAATAGAGCCCCAAGCCTTTGAATGAAGCCTCATGCCAAATAGAACCAAAGAGGTCCTGGTGGGCCATCATCTGGAGAGGCTACGGGCACAACACATGTAGCCAACAGATATCACGGCTAAAAATACATTGGTGTATATTAGGGGTGTGAATCTTTGGCTTAACATTGACTCAATTCATGACTCACTAGTTGGCAACTGGATTTACGAGTGTTTTTTTTAACGATTCAATTCGTTTTGATCTTGTAAACCACGATTCAAGTCACCAATTTGATTCTGTACTTTTACAACATCAAATATAATGTGTACGATGATTCTATAACCATATAAAATGTGCCCATACTTTTTGTGCAATTTTTAAACTTGGTCTATTGAGTTGGATCACAGCAGCAATAAGAAATCTGATGCTGCAGTTTATACTACGACAACTATTTTCATGCTCTGACCGACTCTACAATACATCATCAACCAGCACTGATTAAAATCTAAATCCTACAGCAGTAAGCCAATCTTTATTTTGGAGAATGCACGATAGTGTGAGTAAGAGCTAGTAAAATCCTCCCCAGCAGCGGCGCAGAGGGACCTTTAGAGGTTGGAAACAGCGAACGCACCTTCTGTTCTCACATGGGCATGTGTGAGGTCAGTGCCCCCTCGATGCTGAGAACCAGATGCTTATGGATAAAAGCTCTTGTTTAACGCTGCGCACGTTCACACATGGCTGTTTCCACAAGATCTCCGGTGTATACGTGACGCTGTGCAGTGCTCGGAGCACAACCCCCCCTCCCTTTGGCAGGAGGCTTCTGTGTTACAGTTAAGTGAGAGAGGGAGCTACGGGCCGATGGGTGAGTCGGTCCAACCTACAGTAAGCTTTTCCTAACCTCCCATGCCCTCATCTGTACGCTTTGCCCAGATATTAACAAAGTACTCATTGTTTGGAGTTTTCATTGAGCCAGCAGTTCACTATAGTTAAGAAAAAATAATAAAGGGCTATATGTATAAGAAAAAAAAAATCAGCTCCCAGACTTTTAATTAAAATCTAAAGCTGTCCCACCAGACATGACCGCATTTCATTCAGCTGTTTCCACTCATGAAGATTATGGCTTGGGGCTATATTACAGAAGCAGAAAATAATCCATCAGAAATCAATATAGGATCTAGATTAACTACAAACTCTTGCTCTCCATGTTAATCCAATAAAACTGCAATTTCCTAGGGATTTGAATGAAATAGGACAAACATTATGTGTACTTGATATGTAAGTAGGGTCATTTTAATCTAATTATAATTAATATATTTCAAAGCCTACTTTTTAAAGCTGTAGCGGGTGCCACCTACTGACTAGCAACTTTCAAAGTTGTGCTCTTCATGCTACCTCTTCTTGGTGACGGTGCAGAAGCATCCAAGAAACCGTGGATCACTCTCCATCGCTCCAAACCAAGGGGCTGAACTGTGCTATAAATATATAACACCCCCCCACTGCCTCCAATACCACACAGCACTCTGGAGGTGGGGCAGAGATGGAGAGCTCAGCCCTGGCTGGACCACAGGGAGCCAGCTGGCCTATACACACTAGAGTGTAAATTCCCACACACAAACAAACAGGCAGTCGTCAGGGGCAGCTGTACTGGCTGGACAGAGTGTGTATGTGTATGTGTGTGTGTGTGTGTGTGTTTATGTGTGTGTGAGGGGATGGGGGGTGGAGGGGCTGCAGCAGGCAAGGTCAAGGGGCACATTCAACATTCTTAGCGAGGCTCTCCAAGACACTGAGACTGTAGAAAACCACTCTAAACTTTAATTGGGACCAGCAGTTAATATGAACCTGATGCTTTTTGATATTTCGCTACCTCCAAGCGTAGCATGTTATTCTGCTCCCAGTATTTATTTCTCGTCTTAACTTGTTATTCAATTGTCCAATACTTTAATAAACTTTTGTGGTTCTTACCCTGAGCTCAGTATACCAATTCATATGTTTTATAAAGTGATTCTAATTTATTTTAAATACATTAATCGATTTAACTACACTGTACACAAGGAGAATGCGAACTACTGATGTTAAATGTAAATCAATCATAGTCAATAACTGTAGTAAACAACTTTAAACAGCATGCAGCATGTTTTGACAGAAAATGCAGACCCTTGTTATGTGACATTTAAGAAAGAGAAACACGTTGATGTCATGAAAATTTAGTTTGACCTTATAAATCTGGAATTTAGGTTGTAACAGGGTTTCTGGGTGATAAGTGTCTGAATAAGATAAGCCATACATCTTCCCATCCCCGCTGATTCTCTCAGATATCAACGTCATCGTCACCCCCTTCCGTCACAACGGGACGAAACGCACAAAAGCGGCATCGTCACAAAGGGAAGCACTGCAGCAGCTCTGTGGGCTTTGAAAAAACTCAGACCGACATCTAATCTGCTAACCAGTCTGATGACACAGACACAAAGGCTGAATATCAAGCAGGCAGGACTGAGCGTACGCTGCCTCACAGAGCTGTGTTGGCTCACTGCTACAGTGAGCTGGCTCACAGGCACAGTGCTGCTCTACAGCATCTCCCACTGCCAGAGTGAAAAGGGGGAAACAGGGCGTGGACGGTATCCTACACCATATGAATTAGACACGGTGGGGTCTCCAGGTCAACTAAGCCAATAAAGGATCTTAGATAAGCAAATAAAGATGCATAAAACAGCACTATTTACTCCCAAGGAATGCACTCAAAAACATACAAAACCTTCTGTCACTATTTTGTAGATGCAATGGTTAAAATACTGGCTTTAGCTTGTTTTGAAAGTGGAAGTCTGAATCAAATCAATATATTAAGTTACCACATTAGGTAAAATCAAATGAAGATGATCCAGTGGCCAGCTGGAAATGGGGTGTGTTCACATGGCACAAAGATGCCCAGTCATTGATTTAATTACATCTCATGTTTGAACTCTTTTCACGTTTCATTTCTGTTATACTTTTTGAAATGGGGTTTCCATTTTGAAATGATCACATTTTCATGACACCTTTAAAGAAAAAAAAATATTATAGATAGATCAGTCAGAAAAAGATCTACATTTCACTTCAAACAGTTATGCAATTAAGGTACAGCAATCTGTTAGGTCTATGTCTTTGGGTGTTCTTATATTTCAAAACTGGTAAATGAATATGTCTGGATAGCACTGTTACTAGCATTGGCTCCAGTGTGAAAGGACTTCACTTGATCATATCAGTGGGAGAAGCATTGACAAAATAATCATGCTCTTTGCCAAAGAAGTCAATGTTTGCTGTAAGCATAGAGAGCTTATGTTTCCTCTAAACAAGTCAAACCAGGCACGGGAAGCCTTCAATGCCTTATGAGCATTAAAGGCTATAACCTGGCAATTTGTGAATTGGACATGCTAGGCTAGAACTTACTCTTCACAACGGACTTCTTAACTGCCGAGGCCTAAAACGTCCAGTGAGTGCTTGCTTACAAGCTACACTGTTCGCTAAGGGTTGACATCTCAGCATTGAATGCTTGCATTCAGGAAAAGACACACTCTTCCTCTTCTGCTGCATCTCTTTGAAGTCAATGATTAAATAAGCTTAGATAGAAAACCACACAGGAATCATAAACAGAATAACAGGCTTACCAAGGACAAGGGCAAACCCATTGAACTGCTCTACATTAATAACACTAGATAAAATGATTGCAGTGGTTCATATACAACTCAGTACAGCGTGAAAATACCCAAAGGGCAATTTAAATCTCTCAGTTGGCACTTTAACAAAACAACTATTATACAGCGTTTCATTTAACAGCTGTTGCTGGCATTACTCATAAGATATACACACTTTAAAAACACTGTCTTCCACTACTTGAGCAACTCTTAGCTGATGAAATCACGATAGTTTTGATTTTGACAGTTTTGACAGTTTCTACTGTGTTGCAGTAAAGCAACACAGTAGATACATTAGTTAAACAAGATCGCTCATTTGCTGGTCAGAAAAGAAAAACAGTTTCCCAAAAATAATTTTGTCAGATTAGCAAAGCATGGAATTAGCTGCCTAATGCGGCAGGTCTCCCTGTGGGAGCGGTGTCAATGCCCTCCTTCATAAGCTGTGACCAGCGGCGTGGCAGCGGCTCTGTGTTTGCCTTTCCTGCCCTCACCAGGCCAGTTCACTGTGTGACGTCAGCCACCCTTTATTACATTTCCTCTGCATACCTAGCTGACATTCCACACATTATTCCAAGGTACAATGAGAAATCTCACACATAACTAGCAATCACACCACTAGCCACTGCCTCCCTGTGTCTATTATTCTCCACATCACAATATTCCAATTAGTGTGAGGGGAAACCTTGAAGATGACAGTATGTGAGAGAACGGGGGCCACAATGTGAGGCTAGGCTTGCTTGCCATTATAGTTAGTGCCCCATCAGCTGATCATACTGAGGATTTGACCAAATGAGGGCAGGATAAGCAACAAGGAGGAAGTATGGTTGCTGCTGGATAAAATAACAGGAGTACAAAGTTTCCAGTCCAGTTTGTCCAACAAGATCCAGAGTCTGGTTCAGAGGGAGAGAGAAAGCGCTGTACTTTTTTCTACAGCTCTGACTCTGTCCAGTATGATCCAATGCTAGTTGAGGTGGAAAGAGTGGGTGTGAACCATGTAATAACAAGTCCTCTTTCCCCGGGGAAGTAACCAAAACAATAGCTCTGCTGAGCATGCTGTGAATCTGGGGCCATCCTTGGGACTTCCCAGCCGAGTTGGGGAGCTTTGGGCACCATCTCTGAAATAAAACTGCTTAAATACAGGGTCTCCCAAAGAGTGGGTGTAGCTCTGGGAGCCAGGCTTGTCCCTGCTCTTACTGCAGTGTTAGCTCAAGTAGTGACCACCAGATGAGGTCTGAATCTAAATTAAAAAGCCTATTTGTTAACTCCTGAATAATAACTGCAGCCTTTCAGATTTGGAAATTTGCAGTACTCAATACTGTATTTACCCATCCCCTCCCTGCATACCGACACAAACACACCACCACCACAATCCACCCCTAATTAACTGTGTAACCCTGAGCATATGCCATCCACATAGGAGCCCACACAGAGACTTTAAGACTGACGCAATTTCCTTAATTTCAAACTCCGATTTGAGCCTCACAAGTTGCCCATACAGACTAAGTTTAGTTCCCCACGTTGTTTTGAGATTGGCCAATATGTTGAGGGAAACCTTTAAGGGAAATGTCAAGAGGGTAACATGAGCAAAAACAGTTTTAGAGGAGTGACCTGATTTCTATGTAATCCCCAGTCTAGGTTGGGAGAAGAGAAATGGCTCTTCAGTGTCTTCATTCAGAGCCAAAAGGCCTATTCCCCCACTATTTCCTCAATGGAACAAGTTAAGAAATACTAGAGGTATGAGGAATACAAACTTAAACAGATTTTAAAGAAGTAGCTCATTGATCGAGCAGCAGGGCAGGGTTGAGAGGAAATTGCAGCAACTCAGACCGTAAGTTCAGCCCCCCCCAAAAAAATGTATTAGTAAGATGGTAACCAAGTGAAGACAGCCTAGGAGGGCAGAGAGAGGGAAGAGAGAGAGAGAAAAGCACAGTGGGACTGTTGGCAGGTTTTCAAATGAACAGGGAGCAGATGCCAATACAGTGACAGGAGGAGCTCACTTGTTTAACTTGTGTTCACAAGGAGCCTGGGGGACAGAGCCTCTCAGTTTTGCCAATTCGGCTGACACAGACGGTGCACTTTAACTCCACCAGGCTTGAGGGAAAAAAGGTAATCAGTTTTAAGTAATTGGTAAGGTATCAAGGGGCGTGATTATTGGGACAAAAAACTCTTGGCTATCTGCACAATTCTTTCATAGAACCAAAGCTAAGTTGATAATCACAATCCCACCCCAAGCAAACTAAGCTCTCTGCAGTCTGACCTTGAAATAGCCTGACCAGTTTCAAACTTATGTTGACAGTACGACTCTCAATCCATCACACTGTGTAGGGAAATGCCACAAAACTGATTTCTACATAAGAGGACCTTTATTGCAGTGTGTATGCTAAAAAGCAGAGCGTTATCTTACAGGGTGCCCCTGGTTCAACCTTTCCAAGAAACTGAGGGGAAATGTGTGGAACCGGTAAGCTAAATACAAGTCTAAGAAAAATACACAAAATGGTTATTTTAAAGCCTACAGAATGGACTCTCTATAAACACACAGATTCCCTGTAGAGTGAAGCACCAACCACTTGGGTAAAGTAAACCAGGATCTGCGCAATTGCAGGCGCATTTATGGGCCTCCACAAACACGGTGCCTATGCTTCTTCTCGTTCCCCTTCTCCTCTCTACCAAGTTAGCCAAAGGTAGGATCAGGTCAGCTATTAGAGAGACATGACGCAGAATGTCCCAGGTAAAACTTGGCTTTCCTCGGGCCATGGAGCCTTCAGGCATCCTCAGGTCTCACAGAGGCTTGACTGCAGAGGAAAGGTGGTGCAGTAGGTAGTTAACAGGGCTCCTGTTATGTTGAATAGTCTAAAGGGAAATTGCACTAAGCAATTAATGTGTTATAATAAACTTTATGGCTAGACTTCTTCTTGATATACTAACATAAGCCTATTCTACACAACATTAATCATGCTTGTAGATCTGATTTTCTACATTTTAACAACTTAAAATGTTTCAATCCCAGGACAGGTCAAAAAGGTGCTGTTGATGGTGCTGTCCAGAAAATTATCAAGTGACTTTTCCAGTCGACTGGGACGTGGTAGAAATCCTATAATACTGATTAATCCTCTGCAAAGAGCTTCCACATAACTGGATTAATTCAGGCAGTAAATTACCTAAAACAATACCCTGCTCTGGGACTGAACAGGGCCATGAAATGTAAACTTTGCGCTGTCCGTATAGCCAACACAGTGACTGTTTTGGAGAGAGTCAAGAGCTCTAGCATAGGTTTGACATTAGGCGTGAAGACAAGATTCAGAAACATAACTTTGTGAATATTTCATTTGATATACCATTTCGGAGTTCAGGCTTCACTGGAGTATTCAATGGTTACATTTTTCAATACCACGTAATATTCTGAGAATTTTAAATATAGAAAAGGCTGTCTTCAGGGCACACCAAAAAAGTATTAGCTTGGCAATGCGGCTGATCAATGAAAGCGCTCCTTTCCAGCAAATAGTCAGAGCCTGAAATGACTGTAACGTTTTAGCGCTCGTTTACTTTCAATGTATAGCCCGTTTGGACGGAGTCTTCCCTTTCGCTGGAAGCTTTCCACTGACTCTCAGTCACAACACCGCCCAGCTGGGACTACGAAGTAACAAAACGCGCGGAACTTTACCAAGCTCACCAGAAAGATGCTTTCTGCTAGCAGTTAAATTGCATCTAATACATGTTGCTGGTTTTAATTTTGTTGGCGTTATAGTAAACTAATGGTAGACATTCACAGACTGTTGGCTAACAAAAGCTAACAAGCTAGGATCACATACCAATCACCTCCTGTAGCTCATAGTCATCTTTGTTGATGGACCAGGGTTGGGAACTCAGGTCCTCCGACATGGCTGAGGAGTTTGTTGAGGCCGTACTATCTGTAAAACGATGTTGAATCCAAAGGCTGGGTGTAAAAATAATTGAAAGTAATCCCAACAGGACCAACAAGGGCGACACTTCCCCTTCTTTGAGAATCCTGCAGCACTCCTGTCATTCCCAAAGTTTGACACTAGCCCAACAGCCCCGCCCACCGCATTCCTGTCGAGCAAATGTGGACCTTCCCAGCGGACATATTGAGTGTGGGATATTTAACCGTACTATGCTACTGAAGCCAGTAATGGGGAAATTATTGGCACTAGTCAGAGGTTAATTACACTGAATATTACAGCTGAGCAGGCAAGGCTGTTACAGAGGCTGGGAATGTGTGTATTCACACAACAATCACAACGATGTAAAACATAAACCTGACTTCTAATATCTGGGTATTTTTTACTAAAATATAACATATTTGTGAATTGTATTTTACACTACACTACGATAAAACAAAATATTCACCGAGGAAGGTTCAGAAAACGAAAGCAATCGTTGGGTTCCGCCACACTTTCCATGGCGGTTTGTGGCTGTCGGGAAAGGGGCGTGTTGCTCCAAGAACGTCCTGCCCTGTGATTGGATGGCGTCCTTTACTTTGCTTTGTGATTGGATGTTCAACTGCTAACTGTGAAGTGGACCCCGCCCTAGTTCCGCTTTGCAACATTCTGTTAGCGACACCTCTGGCGGTTAATTTTCTAACATGTAGCCCTTGCACAATCGCGACCCCTGCTGGAGAACAAAGGAACATGCTGTACTTTCATATGGTAACTCTTAATCTATGAACAAATGAAAAACTGCCATTGAAAACTGTATAAAAATAATAGAAGAAAATATTCAGAGCATTTATTAGCTATTAATTCACATATAAGATAAGAATAAACTCTCTTTTATACAAAATATGTCAAATATAGAAAATACAAAATGTAAAAGGCATAGAAACTACTGCTGATAGGGAAAGAGAGAAAGGAAGTGAAACTGGAAGAGAGGAGAGCAGTCAGTAAAGGTGAACACATTACAGCAGAAGTTTCACAATCACAATATACCTCCGGATGTTAATCTTATCTAGAATTGACTCGTAAAAGGAAGTGGCCAGAGTGAGGAAAGCACAGCTATCACGGCACATTTACATGCTGCACTGAGTAGACAGTACAGCCATATGAATACAAAACAGTGAGCGACACAAGTAGTCTTTAAATTTTAATAACATAATAAAAGTTGTATGCATTGAGAACAATGTTGAAATTTAGCATCCTCTTGCAGTCAGGTTTCATAGCAATAATTTTCAGAGACCTGTAATCATTATCTCATCCCCAAGGAAAACACAAATAGAGGCATTAAAAAATATATACAACATAATGACTGTGTCCAGAAACCAGGATGACATGAGACACAAACAGAATTAGCTCATACTTAAACTTCAAATGTTAGAGGGTCAGACATAATCACTTTGATCTGTGAAATTGGGTGTATTTAATCACGTTTGACCACCTAGTCCATGGTTAAGGCAGTGAGAGAGCTTTCGCCAGCCGGACCCAGAACCAGGCCTGTGTGCAAGGCCGGGTGTAGTCGCATACTGTAAGGAAGCGCAAGATGCTGGGGAATGGCTTTTTCATCGACTTGTACATCACTGGAATAAGCCGTTTGCTCCGAGCTCCTGCAATGACGACAAGAGGAAATGTTAATGATATGTACTGAGCAAGAAGCATGCACACACATATCTCAGAAAAAGTGAATATCACAAAGGAAGACCTGACTCACTATCAAATGATCAGTTAGCAACATGAAGAAGCCAAAATACAGAAGAATTTGTGTTTATCTTGCACTTGACGAGTAGAGCAGGACTACACAATGTGCTCCACTTCAGTCCCAATAGGCAAATAAATGCCACATATGTCATTTACTTGACACTTTAATGCAAGTATGCATGTGTTTGTTAGTTTGTTTGGAGAAATAGAGCTGTGTAATATAATGAAACAAAAATTCTGCCTTACCAGGGCAAAGACTGAGGGCAAACTTGGTCTGAAAGTCACAGGCATCGCTGTCAAGATATTCATCAGAGATCACCACCACCATCCTCTTACACCTGCACATAAGAGCAGATATTAGAATACTTTCCAACCACGACACTCAAGAAACAGGAGAGATTTTCAAAACCAAAGCAGTCGTGTAGGAGTCCTACCACTGAACTTATTCAAAATTAGAAAGCTTATTTTAATTAATTCTGCTGACAATTTAAGTTAAGATAAAAGTGCAAATATAGTACAAACTTAAAGGAGAATTCATTATTCCACAACTGAAACTTGCCCATGTCCATTTTTTGCCTTCATTTTTTATTCAATCCACTAAGAAAAAATAATTATGTAACCACAAATCCATTTGGACACAGTATTGACAATGTGGGGCATAGATGTTTTATGTTACTATATTTGACAAATATAGTAGGTGATCAGATCTTGAAATGCAATTAGTATATGATAAAAATTACACCACTGAATAGCCCTGGGACAGGGGTATGAAATGAGAATTGGGAGAGCTGGCAAGCATGGATAGCATGCTTAAAAATACTGTCATTTATTGTGCATTTGGCATAATGATTTGAGTAAGAAATATATCAAATCTGTATTGCATGTAAATAACTTCTGACAAGCACAGGCCCAGACAAGTTCCTGGATAAGTCCTGTTTAGACTTAGCCCTGCACTATGGACAAGGTGCAGGACGTGGGTAATAACACATCTGCGTTTCCCACCTCCTCTCAATGAGCTCACTAGTGATGGTCCACACACAGGAGCCCGGGAGCACATCTCTGTCAAACACACACAGCTTCAGCTTGTAGTCTGTCTGCTCCAGCTGCTGGATCATCTCATGGACAAACTTGAAGTCGCTCTGACAGTAGCAGATGAACGCATCAAACATCTCTGGAGCACCTACATCACACACGTTAAAACATAAGCAACTTTAAGGAACTGTGAGACGGTGCAGGGTAGTGGAATGGTGTAATACTTGACAGATGTGTGACTAGATGATGTGAGATCAGGAGACAAGCTTTTCCTGTGTGATAAAATGCTGCTATCATGTGCTATCAGAAATTACAAGTTGAGTGCATATGAATGGCTAAACAAGTGGTAATATAACTGGGAAAGTTGATGAGATGTGGCATTTAAGGGGCACATCATAAGGGGAAATAAAAGGGGAGCATTAAAGGGGAGCATAAAAATAACATCAATAACTGATACAAAAGTTATTTTATTCATTTATTTATGTATTTATTTTTGGTATATGACTACATGTGATTAATTAGCATTGTTGTAGACTTCTATTTTCACTTGTTTAAGCTGTCATTATTTTTGTGCATACTTAACTGGTCTGTATGGCACTGAAAAAACAACAGTTGCACTTCAACAAGTGTAATAGAACAAGTATGCACTAACTTTTGCTTAGTACATCAACTTGAATATGTAAGACTCACAAAAAATAGTGGCTTAGTGGAGGGTAAAGGCTGGGGAACTAGCTTAACAGTGGCACTATGACTGTAACAACGTCACACATCTTATCAATAGTGGACTGAGCTGAATCATGGATGTGTTTCTGCAGTGCAGCTTCACAGGTTGGAGTGGTGTTTTTCTGGATGGAGATGTTCAAAGTTGCTACGATACGATTCTTGATGAGAAATGCAAGTATTGGTTAGACTACATACTAACCTTCAGGGTCATCCTCCATAGTGATGGCTAACCGTTCCTGGGTGCGAGGTAAGCAGCTGTCTACTTCAGGAACCTGAACTGGAGGCTCTTTCTTCTTCTCTTGATTCTCCAGATACCTCGTGACATCTTTATCTAATACACAGAGGAGAATAATGCAAGTGTAACCACGAAGATATGACAAGTTATAACCCATAACAAACACACACACACACACACACACACACACACACACACACACAATAAAACCCAATTTCACAAAGTCCAGAAAGATGTTTCAAAGGCTAAAACAGTTTTTGATTACATTTAAAAAGTTTAAATAGATTTGAGGTGTCCAAAATGTACATTGGATATATAACATGTCAACAATATTGAGGGAAAATACATTTCGATGTCCAAATTATATTTAGGAGAAATGTCGTCCTAACGAACACAATATTTTTGCCCATTTTTGTTATCTCTAGACATGCTACGCAGTAGACTGATGCGTTTATGCAAATAAGGGAATTCTATCACGTGAATCACAAAAATCATGGAAATACAAATAGGCCTAAATCAAACCCACTTATGACAGGACGAAGATCCTCCACTATATCTTTTCTCTCCACTTCTTCCAGGATTGATATCAACTTCCCGACGGTCGCATCTGGACTTCGGGCTTGCCAGTCCTCCAGTATCGTTACGGTCGGGTTTTTAGAAGCTTCGTGGTTCTTTATTTCTAAATAAGAAAAGCCCATCACCTCTGCAACAGCCATCCAGTCCGCCGCCACAGTGTTTCTAGGGTTCAGATAAAGTCCCAACTCTTTTCTCACAGTCACATTCAGTGCAATAAGTGGAATCTTCCACAGGTCCACTTTGGAGTCGCCACAAGCCATGTTACAAACTGTTTACAGACCTCTTTGAGATATACTAGTTAGAACACAAAAGAGTAATTTCCAGAAACATTGTAACAGCGTACGAAAGGAGTTAGAGTCCAAACTAGGCTAAATTAGGTCCACCTAGGTCTACCTAGCAAGAGAAGGAGGAAGTAACGTAAAATTGTCGGACTGCGTCACACGGGGGGAGGACTTGGACAAAGTTTACTCTACAAACACTGCACAAGTATCGAAATCCTAGAAGAAATCGGTTGTTTAAAAATACGAATATCCTTCTGATGACGCAAAATGAATCAGACCCTTGCCATGATACAGCAAAATACAATGGGAAGTACATACTAAAGGAAATGCTGTCTTTAAATAGAGGTGGGCGTTTCTGTTTCTGTTCCCTTTTCTAGTCAGCACTGTAATTGCTCAAGAAATGCAGCTCCTCTCCACCATATTCATCAGAAAGTGCTGAAAGTAAAGCAGAAAATCGGTCTGATGTTGAAAAACTTAATTTTATTTTACCCTTTGTAATAACATATTACCATGCTAACATTGCTCTCTGCATGACAAATCACAACCAAAACCTCTGACCCTTTGCAATTTTATTTTGTAACTGCAACCATCCATAAATGGGCAAATATTGAAAAGTGACAATAAGGAAAGGCAATGTTTCTGCAGGGTAAACATAATGCATAAAACAATATGCATAGTTACACCAACCTGCAACAACATTCAAGTTATTTGGAACAAATTTTGCAGAAAGATCATTGCCACTGATTTAAGACCTGTTTCAAGGTACAGCTGAGTCAAAGCAAAACCACTGTGGTTTACACTTCAGGATGCAACATTACAGAAACCTTAACATTGAGAAAATACAAATGGTGTGTTAAAAGAAAATGTCTTCTAGAGAACCAATGGCATATAAATAGATCAGTTATACTCAAGTATTCAGACAAACAGAAACATGTTTTTCTAAAAAGCTTTGTCAGACAACTTCCTCTCATGGGAAGAATAGCACACCATACCACCATTGTGTAACACAAAAATAGCAAATTTGTACTGCTGTAGCGAAAATCTTCTGTACATCCGTTGATGTTTTAGTGTTTGCAGCAAGGCAGATCACAAGTTTTTGCTTCTAGAAAAATAGAAGTCTATGCCCCTGTCCCGATGCTGTTTGGAAGTGTGAGATGGGCCTTTCTTTCCTCTTCCTGATGGTCCTGGGCCAGCCTGAAAAAGACAAACCTGCATTTTAACCTTCGTGTCATCTGATGACCAAAAGGAAAACAAATATCAGACCTTGCTGTAATGATATAAAAGCATGAAAATTTTAAAACATTGTTTCAATGCCATTTTATCATAAATAACATTAAGCATTTTATGTGGCCATTAATGTAATAAGTAATTCACTGCAGCAGCATACAAGCATACTGTCCACTTCCCTTTTCCATCAAACACCCACCGGTTTCTTGTTAAAGTGCCTGCTCCACTCAGGCGCTGTGACGATGGGGGTGGGGTAGGTCTCACTGAGGGACACCTGAGCGTGGGACAGGGCAGCACTGCTGAGGGTCCAGGGTGTGTGAACATCTGATCCCCTGATCCCCTGCAGCTCAGGAACCCACTGCCTTACATAGTCCCCCTGAGGTCGACACATGTAGGTATGAGCTGGTTTCATCATCATATCACAGCAGCACAGACATGTTTACAAAGTGTGACTCAGAGTGTTGTGAGTGCAGAAAATCCCAAACTTTAAAGGAAAGTTGAAAGGGGAAGAAAGTGGAAATTCATGCTTGTTCACAGTCAGACATACATTACTGTCGTAGTCAAGCCCTTGCTTGATCATGTTGAACTTCCTGTTCTCTCTAGGGTCATTTCCTATACCAGCACTGTACAGCCAGTTGCCATAGTTACTGCAGACATCATAGTCGACCTTCAGAAGGAAAAAAAAAAAAGATTAAAATGGATCAGCCAGCACACTTTTGTGTATCATCATCCTCTCATAAAAATAAGAGTTTAGGTGCTGAGCTCAGGACTTGGAAAAAAATTATCTCACTAAGCTAGTTATAAAAAATAAAATTAGACATCTCATTAATGAAATCATATACAGTCAAACTACTTACTAGAAGGTACTCAAACCACTCAGCTCCCATCCTCCAATCCAGGCCCAGGTCTTTGGTGAGGAAGCTGGCAACATTTTGTCGCCCCCTGTTGGACATGAACCCTGTCATGGCCAGCTCTCTCATGTTTGCGTCCACAAAGGGGACTCCTGTGCGTCCCTCTGTGATTCCGAGCAAAATATATTAATGAAAACATAGACACATTCAATGCACCCATTAGAGACACTGAGTACTCTTAATTTTATGAACACTAAGCATAAAACTGTACAAACCTTTCCATGCGTTGAAAAGCTTCATGTCCATTTTCCATGGAATAGATTTGTCTTGAAGTCCTGGGTGTAAATAACCATAATATAAGCTTTGCATACATACAGTTTTTATTAAAAAAGTAAGTTGAAAACGCTCCCAATTTACCTTTGATTTTAAACATTCTGTTTCCGTACTTGACACCCACGAACTTGAAGTAATCCCTCCACAAAAGTTCAAAAATCACCCTGTATGAAAATATCGAGATCATCAGAAAGTGAAGATAGATTTGCACAGATATTATTTGTGACAGAGAGTATATTTTACTGCCACTGAAAATGCAATTTTCCTGATTTAGCCTGATTTTTCAGCTTACACCCTGACCCATTATGAACATACATATACATACATACATACATTTTGACACAATTCAGTGTAATCACCTAGCATCATCAGCCACAGCGGAGGCACCAGTAGAGATGGTGAGTGTTTTTTTAGGTACCTTGCTCCGGGGCACTACTATGGACGCTGTTCTGAATCTCAATGACCTCAGCATTCCAGCCCTATTTGTCTCTGTGACTGTGGACTCACCAGTATGTGCTCTGATTGGCTGTCCGCTCCCTCTCATACTGCTTGATCTGATGATAGATATACCTGGGGGAAATGCAGCCCATCGCCAGCCTGCAGACGGACAGTAAAGCACCATTACAGACATTACAACTCACTTTATTGGAGCATTAGGCTGTAATAAACATACAGCAGTGCAGGAAATATTGCAGCGGCACTCACCAAGGTGCAAATTTAGTGGAGTAGTCCACACCAATCAAGCCATTTCGAGTCTCCTTATATTTGGCAACAGCATCCTATACAAAATAATACCAACCTATGAGTAACAAATCTTGATTATGACTAAAACGGTGACCATACAGCACACTGTGGGGTTTTTGTGCCAACTAATGAAGGTCCATATGTAAATGAATTTGTACTCACAGTGTCCCAGAAGTAGTGTTTGAGTCTGGCCAGTGCCTGGGTCTCCCCTCCACTGCAGGGAAAGGCTGAGCGAGGATCAGTCACAGGCTCTGTCAACATAAAACCGAAAGCACATCCCAGCATCAGACTGATTCATACATATTAAACCTCCGTAATACACTTTAGGATACATAGAGTCATAAATGCTTGGTCACAGAAGAAAATCCAGTCACTCTGTTAGCTTGCTGGCACTTCAGAGAAAAACTGGGCTGAGTAGTTTGTCCTTCCTATTATGGAAATACATCAGTGTATATTATGGATTCACCGCAATAGAGAAACTGTGTAAAATTAATAATGCATGTTTTCTTGTCTACAGCATGAACAGACACCTTCAGAAAAATCAGTAAAATAGCTAAGCAGATAAATGTATAGGAATTCATCTTGGTACCACTGGTGCAGAGACATTTTGATAACTTACATAGTTTGACAGTACAAATGGTACAAGGACAGCAGCACCTCACGGTGCAAAGGGAGCATGCGAGACACACAATTCAATTCAATTAAATCCATTCAATTCGATTCAATTCAACAGGGCTTTATTTGGCATGAGAGTTATACAATGATATTGCCAAAGCAGTGAAAAAGGAGTATCATTCTCCTCTCCCTGAATCCCTGCATGTGGGAGTAAATTTTAGTACTTTGGTGAATAATCTGGAACTCAGCTCACATACCCAGATCATCCACTGCTGAGTATCAGTCTATGTAATCGGTGTTTGTGTAAAGATAATACAAGTAAGTTATGAATTTAGAGGGAAAAAATATATAGAATGATATCTGAAATCATTTGGATTGATCATATGAGACAGTATCATGTTCACCTGTCTGTCCCAGGTCCTCTGCAGTAGGGATGGGTCCCTCCTCCAGCCCGGGGGGGACGGGCCTCAGCTGCTCAGGGGTTGGGATCACAGGCCTCACCCTGCTCTGGGTCTCCACTGCCTTCCTGAACTGGGTATACACATCAGGAAGCCTACAAAAACGGTAAGAAATCTTGCTAGACCCAGCCGAGTAAAATTGCTAGCACTTGACACTTTTTTTTTTTTTACTATATATCTATCATAAAAAATGACTTTCCCCTCCCTTGCGCCCTTTCAAAAATGCCCAACTTGCATGCAATAGTATGCTTTGCTCAGCAACCTTGTCTCCAGCAAGCCATGTCCTCTCTCACCTGGATATGTGTGGAAATGGAAGATCATCTCTGTGGTACAGTGTAGACCCCCAGCAGGTGTGCACTTTGACTTTCATTCGTGCGCAGGTATCCTTCACTCCTTTCTCCACATTCAGCTCCTCAGAAGCTACCTGGAGTGCATGAGAGATGAGCAGAGTAAAATTTTGACAGTTCATTTTTACAGGACAGAGTGCTAAATCATCAGAGAGTGTAATAAAATGACAATATTTAATAAGAGAAAGGCAATTTATAACAACCTCTTCGTGCAAGGCCACGGCACTGACAGAGCCCAGTTGCTTGATGAGGTCGGCAACCACGTCCTCTGGCTTACCCCGCCTCACCAAGAGGGTGCTGTGACACACAAACACACATGCACACACAAAATAACCCAGTCAACACCATGCCAGGCAAGCTGCATCCTGGGTTGAGGGCTAGCCACTTCCCCTGGCTGGCCAGAGTGAATTGTGGGAACAGCTATGTTAATGTAAACATGACCTGTATAAGACCAGGTGTGTCCTGATCCTGTGTTATTACAACTGTATCAATTAACCCCTGCTGGTCCTATTGATGGGTTCATCATTGCTGCGCAGCCAAGCTTTGTTCAAACCCGCAGAACTTTATTTAAAATTCTAATGGAGATTGCAAAGTTTCCAAAGATACCAAATATGTCCTGCTGTATTTTAGGGATATGTGTATATAATGATGCACAAGACATCTAGATATGTTTTATTTGTTGTGATGCAACAGTGGCATCTTGGGTTTCAATATTTCACTCATCATAAGTGAGATATTGCCTCAATTAAGGTTTGCAACCAGCAAATACATAGGATGTATGCGTCATACAATATCGGAAAAAAAAACGTTTTTCCTAATATTGAAGTTACTTAAAGGGAAATTTAAATGTGCGGTGATTGTAAACTAAAGACTCAAATGTACATGGCATGCTGACAAGCACAATTTACCTTCCTTTCTTGATCAGTGTGTTTCTGAGGTCCCGCACACTGTCCAGTAAGAAGCGCAGGCGGAAGGGTCCAGTCTTTGGCAGATTGTAGCTATAAGTTCCCATGTAATGTCTGGGGTCGAAGCAGTAGAGTGGGACTATATATTCTGCATTCCTCTGAGCCCAGTGGAATACCTGTGCAAAAACAGTCCATTTTAACATGTATTTGAATCTCTAAGGTAAAGTAAGTACCCAATCAAAATCAATGCAAATCAATATGGAACTACAAATATGGCTGCCTGAACGTGTACTTCCGCTTTGGTCGACAGCAAAAGCTTCAAGCGAGTTGGCCAGTAAAACCTAAAATATGCTGTTAAAGAGACACTAAGAAACAACAACTATATTTTCATCTCATAATTATGGATTTCGGGACAAATATATTGATTAAAACCAAACGTTTCAACGAGTTCGGCGGTATTTTAAGAGAAAAAAAGTGATCGGAAGTAGAAATTGTTACGCTGGCCAGCTTGATACTGCTGTGTTACATAGCACAACGAACGCACAATTAAAGTGTTAGTAAAGAAATAGTGTTACTAAAGAAATAAACGACGGTAAACACCTAGCTTACATTGCCCCATCACATAGCAACTGTTCTTAACAAAATGCAGAAAAACAATCATTCAAGAATGTGTTATTACTTCCCCTACTATGTGTATCTTGTTACAGACATGTAACCTGTAATGGCAACATAACTTTGACACAAATATAGCCCAGATTTAATTAGAATCTTCAGTGGTATTTTTTCTTCTTTTATCTTGCAATGTTCTCTACAGATTGGGCTTTCGTGTAGACTGACAAGCATCGTACCATTTTTGCACTCTTACCTCATTATCGTGAAGACGCAGGTCGTTTCTCAGTAAACATATTACAGTACGTGAGGCAGACATTCTTGCCCTATCTGACAATTCAGCAATAGCTAAAACTTAAAAGAAACAGTGGGGGAAAAACTACACAAAACAAGCGACGTCGGTCAGACTTGTCCACACATCGTTTTCTCCAGCGACTGTCTGTCGCTCACGTTTTCACGCACGATGAGCTCAGTTACAAAACACCCGCTTTTGTAAGCTGGTGGGGCTACAGCTGCCTGCAGGCTTTTGTAAACACAACCTGCTTGTTTATGGAGTTTTCCACCAACACACACTCTCCGAAGTGCCCCAGACCTGTAGTAAACCCTTCTCAGTGCTTAGTGTCCATCTATAATGGGCCAGCAGCCCTAACGAAAAATAATTAAACCTAAGGCATTGGTATTGGTCACTGACATGAGCATCTCTCATAATTATATAGTACTTTCTGTGGTACATTTTAAACTAGCTGCTTTGATAGGCTGTATAGTTTTATTGTAAAACTTAGCAAAGGATTAGTAGGATAGTTCTTTTTCATGAGGGAAAAACGTACATTTATAACTTCTCTGGTTAACCTTAAATTAGCCTACTTGGCAGACACTGAAGTGACTAACTCTAATGGAGGGTTTAAGACTTGGCATGTAATATTGCAGTTGATTTAAACCAAGTAAATATGTATAATAGACTATTACTATAATATAATTATAACATAGCCCATATAACAGATCATTTTTACAAAATTAGATATTTTGCAGTTTACTGGAAAATATTTGATCAATTCAGCAAAACTGCAGCCAGATTAAAACTGACCATTCTTTTCATAATACTTAATATTTGATTGCAAAACAACACTCAAAATACACAAGAAAATAGTCTTTGATTTATAGATCTTTGATTTATTAAGTTAAATGTACAAAAGATCAATTGATACATTTAATGTTTCAAGGCTTTGTCATTAAGACAAAACGAACTCTCTGTCCCAATCGAAAGCCTGCCAACCTTTTCATACTGCCTATCAGCTCTCAAAGAAACAATCATACTCCTGTCTAAATCACAGTACAATCTACTGTATAACATAGCTATTTCATCAAATAGATTTGTATATAATGTAAAGAAATTTCATACAAAAGTGCAGAACAATATGTATTTACAGTACAATCTTTTTTTTCCATATAAAATAACTTCAGCAAAGCCCATGTGCTTTCTACTGAACAGCTGTTCACCTTATTAAAATGCTTTCCACTTTGGCGGTGAACGTTTGTGTTTACAAGCAGAATCAGATAAGGCACTGACAGGGGTCAAAAAGATTTGATCATTCCTCTTCCAAGTGCCACTGTATTATAGCTAGCTGCTATACCTCCGCCACCAATCTGCCCAGTTTCCCCAAGCGGATTAATAAAGTTTCATTTCATCTTATCTCCACTCTACAGATACAGCATTGGCTCTGCCTTTACAACATGACCCTTTGGTGACATATGATGTTATGTTTTACCTCACATAACATCATGCAGAGCAAAGTGTGCTGTCGAGTGGTCACTCAGTAAGCCATTCATAGTGTAGAAAGCAAAGCCAAGTAAAGGCAATGGGGTGATCGGATTTATGTTGAGCTACAACAAAAACTACTGTGTAAATGAGACACATGCCTTCAATGTGGTTTCTCGTGATTCTCTTCATAGCAACACACTGCAATGTCAACACATCTGATTTGGTCTGTGCAGTCTACTGTGCACAAAGCTGCCATACAGTAGAAAAAGGCTATAGGGCTCTGAGGTGACAAAAAATCCAACATGACTATAATACTGTACGTTAAATTAACCTTGAATTTTCTGTTTCTGTGTCGTTCTCATTTAACCTCTTCTTATTTAATTTCTCTTTGGCCACTTCTGCATGGATCAAGGCTCACTACAGGGAAGCTGAACATGGTGTTGGGATGGACTGAACAGACTCGCTCCAACAGTAGCGTTGGTATTGCTTAGTGATATTAACATTGCACGCTAATGCAAAAGTTTGGTACTCTTCTCTTTACATTGGAACAAACTACACAATTCTCATTATGAAATTATAAAAAAAGCATCAAATAGAAAAATATTTCCTCAAATTGATTATCCTGCATGTCGGAAATGTTTTAATGCATGATATCAAAAGTGCAATGGTTGACAATGTACTCCTTCCAAATGGGGTTGTGAGTGCTGTGAATCTAGGGCAATGGCAACCCTATAAGGTGTTAATAATAAAAAAAAAATCTCACTTACAAATTCTTATTGTAAGGCGTTGACAAAAATACATTTACATATTTCAGGTGACAATAGAAAACCCATCTGGTAAGGTGACTTTGTACATGTTATTGTCTGTCATATAAAAATATTTTAACCATCAGAATTGCACTCATAGCTAACTCAGGCTTATGAGTAATTTACAGTACTATCAGATGTGATCAATTTCAGCTAACAATCACCAGTCAATCACAATTATATAGCGCCTGGCCAATCCTAGACACTCTTCTGTGGCAGTAAATGAGTGTACAGAAGGACCCAGAAAGCTTTTTTCTGGAAATCAGTTCTGACAGCTCTGATACAGTGAGACATCATTGCTCTCGCTGGCTTGGGTCACTTTTCCGATGCTGGGAAGAGGACAGCAGTCTCTCACTTGCTACAGTGCTAAGTGCTTTCTCATCAGTCCCCTCCCGAGGGAATACACTGCGATGCCTTGGAGAACGTGGAGGTCTGAAAACAGTCAACCTGGCCTCTCATGACGAATAGATGCTGGGGCTTCAGGCCTGACAAGGCAGAAACTGGTGATAGATGATGGGGCAGGAAGTTGGAGTGGCGCTGAGCCCTGGGGCCTGGAGTGACGGGGGCCCCTGGG
>OMKZ01019412.1:0-10380 GCA_900302535.1 Neoniphon sammara
GCAACAGAATATTTGATGAACACATCTGTTTGTCTTTGTGCAATATATGCAGGCAATATTTCCATTGCAGTGTTTTTGCAGTCTATGCCCAGGCTTGATAAAAAAAAACAAAAAACCTAAACTGCAATAAAATGTCTGCCCCGAGAAATAAAAAACACTCCTCAACATGTCTTTTATTACTTCCTATTACTGTTAAACAAACCAAAAGCAAATTCCTTCAGCTCGTAGCACTCTCTTTTAAGTTGGCCTTTTGTAGATATGCCCATATGTGAAAAGCATACACATCCTTATCCATGAGTGGGCTTAAGAGTGCCTGTTCATTTTGGGCAGGACAGATGCATAGTTACTCAAGACAGCATTTATTATCCCGCCTTTTAGATTCCGTGTTGCCTACTGACAGCCTTGGAAATAATAGCCTGGCCATCACTTAGTATGCAATGAGAAATGACTACTGCGTAAAGCACACACAAAAGTGGGACTCTGCCACCGACAATTCCAGTGACAAGATGCACTCTTGAGTGCTTTCTCACTTTGTTTTGCTTCCACTTCCCCTCTTCCTCTCTCTCTCACTCTCTCTCTCTCTCTCTATATATATATATTTCCCTCCTCCCTGATCCCAGTCTCTCTTTCTCTCCCACGCTTCACACATAATTTTTGCTTTCTCTTTTGATGCAGAGCATTTTATCACCACTCCCCAAATACCATTAAACATAATAGCAGCAGAGGCGATGAACAGTGGATATGCTGGAGGAACATCTTACTGGTAAATGCCTAATGGTAAAACAGAGTGCAGGGGCGCGTTGATGTTGTAGTTATTTTTCGGGGCAGTTGATGCCATCGCTGTCTCAGGGTGCAGCGCTACTGCCGATGACCGCGCCATCACTCTGCTCCGCAGTCCTCCGACCTCTCCACCCCTTGTCCTGTCATCAGCGGTGCAGCCCACAGCCTCTGGGTAGGCTGTAAGCCCGCTATTACATTTCTAATAACCAGACCTATGTTTTTCTTTTCTTTTCCTTTCTCCTCCAAACCCACTCACTTCTAACCTCTGGCCCTCATACTGTGTTTGACAGCCTCTTTGCCATGTGTGAAAATGTCAGCCTCGGCGTGACTTGGTTCAGGCGCTTGGCGTTCAGGTTATGGGTCGGAGCCATGTCACTGCACTTCTTTGTGGCAGTGGTGTTGGGTGAGGAGGGGGTGAAGGGTGGAGCTGGAGGGGTGGGGGTCTCCAATGGTTACACTTTCTTGGATTTGGAGAGGGGAGAAAAAGAGGCGGCGTTCACCAATGGGATTGTGCCCTGGGGTGCTTGTCTTTGCCAGACTATTTTGGTGTAAACATTGTGTTATGTACGCTCAATTAGGAATCAAATTAGGGAACGGTAAACAGTGAAGGGACCTTTGTTTTCCAGTTGTTTTATCACTCTACTCCTCTGCTACATTCGGATGTGCATAATTACTCATCCCCCTTCATAGGCCTCCAGACTCATTAGCGGGGCCTCAACCCTGAGGCGAGAGGCTACAAATTCTGGGATACATTGGCATTTCACTTCTATTGTTAGGCTTTCTTAAAGCAATTCTCAAGGTATTTTAAGAGTAAAAGTCCCGGGAAGCAGGTTGTGTGTTTTAGAGGGAGTGATTGCTGCAGGTACAATGGACTGGAGTCAACCTTTCAATCTGTCACAGTTACTCAAACACCTCACTTGAACATGATTAAGATTAGGGGACATTTGTATGTGTGTGGTGTTTCATAATATTCAAACTTTACAACTTAGCATGCATTTGGCATATGTATGGAGATGTGCAAATAAATTGAAAACATCTTGTAAATTTAAAATTAATTAATGCCATCATTTTCCTTTTCATTTTGTTATCACCAACATAAACAAATGGCTCTATAGCTTTTTAGAGGAAACGTGTAACTAGAATTTCTTCAGCAACTTAGAAGTGGTTTAAATAAGGTTTGCGCTGAGACCTTTTGTCCCCCGCCCTAGTCATTTACCAGCTCTTTGTTTACATCGTTAGTCGAACATGATTTTATTTTTCTTTTCATCAAAGCAAAAAAAAAAAAAAAATTGATTATATAAAAAAACAACAGAAAAGCCTTTCAAAAGGCGGAGGGCTCCCTTTGATCATAAAGGACAAAACACCATTCTCATTTACATGAAGAGGTTTTCTGTTCACAGCTCTTACCCTCATGTTATATCATTTTCCTTTGTAGTTTTCTGGAATCGTTACTTATGGTGAATGACTGATAAAAGGCATTTCAACAGCTGTAAATTCATAGCTTAGAGCCAGTCCCCTAAATCTCACCCGCTTTTAATTTTTCATCATCGACTTCCATTGAGATAACAAAAACAAAATTATATTTTGGTAACAAAGCATACATTTACATAGAAAAGATTGGACAAATCCATGCAGGTAAAGAAGGTTTTGTGCTGCTGATTAGATTGGCTGATGACAAGCCAGCTGCTCCTGCAGTGATTTGATCAATCCTCTCTGTTTATGTCATCTCTGGAAACTCTTCTAACTACAAATGGAGGAATCTCTGCCTGTCCTTCAATTCTCTCAACAACCGTTCCAATCGACTTCACACTTGGTGGGTGTGTTGCATAGGCCACAAGGAAGGGCAGCGTTGAATGTGAAATTTTTTGGATGAGAAAGCTCTAAAGTAGATTTTCTAAATGTTAGATTTTCTGATTGTTAGTTATCCTTGCGATTGATGGAACGGATAAAGGCAAAATTCAACTGCGAGGGCAGTGCAACACCCGGGCAGTCTTCAGCACACACACGCTTAGACTTTTAAAGCACGCGCATGCAACAGCATATCTCCAGCAGTAACAAACAACACTGACCAACACACACTGCAGCCTCCAGAAAGCTGCAATACCGCAGGCCAAACGATCAGCCCCTTCAGACAGGCACGTTTAGAACAGGCACTGCTCTAGTTTTGGCAATTTCCAATAGTATAACAAAATTAAGTGAAATGTTGGAAGATGATAATGCCAGCAGAATTAGACTATTTGCCGTCAGCTTCTTTATTTATAATTCCCAATCTGAATTTCTTATCAGGTTAAACTCTCTTTATGATAAAACTATGAGCATTGCAAATAAGGTGTGAGCGCAATAAATGTAATAGACATTGTCGAGCAGGGGAGCAGCGGGAGGAAAAAGAGCAAGAGTGGGCATCTTTGGCTAACTGCTATAGATTAATTGATCTGGCCATGAAGTTAATGAGCTAGAGCCTTTTTAAAAGAGACAAGTGCTGAGACAGAGGAAGCTAATGGTCTCTCGCAAGTTGGAGAGGGAGGAGAGAGAAAACTATTTATCTCGGAACATATACTTTATTCACCGTGTGACGGAATCGCAAGGTAATTGACAGGGCCTGTAACTGCTCGTTTTATTACTTCGCTCTGATCATTCTTCTTTGTGTGTCATCCAAGTCATCACTCACTGACAGCCCACCTCATGACACAACAGCTGATTTGTGGTTATAAATCATGGACAGTTGAATAGTCAACTTCTGTGGCAAAGTTGTGAAATTCACTGGGTTTCCATTTGTTTTGACAATCAAACGTGAATATCCTGAAACCATTGACTTAATTTGTCTAAATTGTTAATGCGGACAGCCTTTTTGATTTGACCCTTGCCATCTGTGATGGCAGGTAGATTGATAAGGAGGCATGTTCTTATAGCTTCTTTTGATTGATTTCGACCATTTTTGGTCAGTGTGCCAGTGATTTAGCCCTCCCTCCCCCCTTCTTCTCTGTACATTGGCAATAGGCACTGAGCCTGGTCAGTCCCCTGTTAGGTTCTGATTACAGTGTAGATTGTAGTGCAAGCACATGTTACTGCCTGCTGAGCGGCGATATGTTTTGGGGGGCGGTTTGTTCTGCTACCTTGCCAGCCTGGGCTGGATTGGCACAGCGGAGTTTCCTGGAATACCAATGCCTCTTCTTCGTCTCTGTCTCTTCCCCCTGCTCCTCTCTGACCACTCTTCTATCTGAGAGATACGCTCAGCGCCTTGGCATGCTGCCGCATCTTCCTGGAAATAAAATCGACCTGAGTGAATGTGCCAGGCGCGACATGGAGTGGCCAAGTGCCAACACAATGCTGGGTTATGACGAGTCTGTGTGGAGCTAAGAGATTATATTCCTCTCTCTCGGTCTGTATTGTACAAATGCATAATATTGTGCGCACTCACACACACATGCACACGCATGTGCAGACACACAATGCATGCATGTGCTTTCGGTAAGCCAGATTTCCCAGTCGGCCGGTCTGTCACTGGCCGGCTGTTCAAAGGGAAAGTGTGGTCCAAAAAAATACTGGCTGTGAGGTTACCATGGTAACAGCCTGCCCAGGGGCGTGGGCTGTCTGGCAAATTGCGCGCTGGTTTGTCAAGGCTCACACACACATGTGCACACACACACCTTAATTTTAACAGAATATGTCTACCTATATTCATCGTCTACCAGACAGCCGTTCTGTTCATCACTATTAGCAGCCAGTCTGTTGGATTTCACATCCTTATGTGCAGCACACAGACTGTTGTGGAGAATTCACACACAGGCCTATTTATTTTCTTTAGCTGGACAGTGTCTCATCTGCTAGTTATTTCACTGCTGCACTGCCCTCTATTGAATCAAGTCAGACATAGATTTCACTCTTCAAACACGTTCCCATGCAGGAGAACGGCACTGGCCTATCGATCTGTTGACTGTTAGGATGTTATGAGTGTTCGTGTCAAGAATAAATACAATCAGACTCCAGATTTTATTTTTTCTCTGATCTTCATTCATCTGTTTCTTCTCATTTTCCCCATCTTCATGTGCTCCTTTGTTTTTGATATTACTTTTCCCAGCAGATTTATGACTGCGCTGCAGTTTGTGTGGAGTTCCAAAGCAAGCCTAATTGGAGGATATCTCAGCTTGCTCACAGGGGGGTTGGGTATTGTTCACTGGGGTTTCTGCAGTGTCAGACATTACTGTATTGGCTGGTTGAGAGGACGGGTACGTCAAGATGGTGTTTGGTGCAGAGGACAAAGACAGCACAAAGTTGTACAGAACTGCGGGTGCATAGAGGGTATAGAGGGTGTGTGTACACACGTGTGTGTTTTGGGGTGTGTGAGTGCATGTTGATGTCGGTACATATTTGAGCTTTGGAGAGAGCCTCTGACAGGGTCAGAATGGACAGATGATTAATGATCAGAGGGAGTGTTCAGTGGGAGGGACTCCTCAGAACCACAGCTTTTAACAAAGCAGAGGTATGCTCCGGCACTGCCACTCTTTCAGCCATCCCTTTCTTCCTGAGAAAAACCTCTCCGGCCTGCTTTTATTCCTCCTTGCATTCTCTCTGTCCAAGAGATTAGAAGGTGATGACGGAGAGCAGTAGAGATTCGGGGGTCCCACCCGCTCTCAGCAGCCTCCCCCCCGCCTCCCTGTTGGCCTCAGCAGCTGCAGCCACCGGGCTCCCTTGGCTTACACTGACCAGATCCTGCCAAGTCCTGTCATCACTCTGACCTCTGGATGCCTTCACAAAAAAGAAGACGAGCTGGCCCCAGTTGTGAGAAGTTGCATACATGTTGGGCTTAGATCTATGGTCTTTGGTGTCCCGGTAGACTCATGTTGCCGCTTTGGAAGAAATATGCAAGATTGGTTTTAAATCCGTTTCTGTGAATGAATAAATCATAACTCTAAAAGGCATTTTGCCCTGACTTTTAATATCCTCTGGGCATTTTGTGATGATTCTGACAAGCCTTTGTTTCCAGCCACGCTTCTATCTCAAATAATTGTATTGTGTTTTTCCAATGACCTTGTTGAGAAATTGAACACCTGGGTTGGAAAAGCAGCTCATTACGTGGATTGTGGCTAGAAAATGAACAATGACAGAAGAGGGAGACTGAATACCAATAGGTTGCACTGCTGATTGCCTTTTTGTTTGAAGATTTTGACTATCAAGCCACGTTTTCTGTCCCCTCTGTCTAGCAAACATGTTCATTTTAGCCCTTGACTGATATTCTCAAATCTATCACGTAAGTGCACGCATTTGGCATGCACACACACCCTCCTGGGGTTTGAGTGGGAGAGAGCTGTCTTTCTCAGTGACTGAGCAACAAAATAGTGAAACGGGGGTCAAATGGGGTCTTGACCTGACCATAAGCCTGTGTGTATGAGTGTTTGTGAGTGAGGGGGTGTATGTATGACTCCAAAGCCTCTAAAAGGCTGCGATCCATCCCATGTGATGGATGAGGGCTGGGGTTAAGGGTGTGCTTGGGGGCTAAGAGTTATACTCAAGGGTCACTGAAGCTGACTCACAACTTGTGCCCCTCTTTGGGTAACAGACCATCTCTGCTCAGTGGAGAAAATACTTTAGTCAAGCAGAGCTGGGATTTCAAAGCTCAAACTGATAAGTATATTTCTTTTTATCTCAGTCCTCATGCACATTTCATCTGCTGCAAGGACACCTTTGATGGCCATTCTCACAATTTGCTGTCAAACCTCTTCTACTGGCCTCATGCATACCTCAGAGTAAGGCCAAAGGAAAAGCCAGAAGACGACTCAGTGGACTCTAACTATGATTGGTTTTGAGTAGGAAACCCCAAACCCATCAGATTGGCCATATAATCCTTTGCCTTTGCTGCTTGCAACTCACAATTCCGTTTTATCTCGCACACACCTGGTGATACTTTCATGACAAGCCAACGTAATTCTTTTTCCACTCCCTTTATAAATCCCGTGCTCCCAATTACATCTGGATTTTTATGGGCCATATACGTTTGAATGCAATAGATATACATTCTAAACACATACGCTGCCAGTGCACTCCTATCTATGATGTATTGCCTGCAGTGTGCACTTTATACTATACACTCAGCAAGCACAGTGCGTAGTCTAACCTCTGAGCACTAACTCCCCGCTCTGTTATGACCCACTCTCAGGCCTGCTCAAAGAAGCTCGTTTTCCCGTGATCATAATGCTAATCATTACATGTAGCACTTGTCCCGGTCCATGTGAATCAATAGCTTTCTTGTGCAAATCATGTTAGAGATGCTTTTTCCTCTTTGCGTTGTAACCGGGCAGATGTGAGGTCAAAATTTTCTCAAAATTAATTTGGAATTTGGTAATGAGTGCTATATTAAGACTGTTAATGTGCCTGTGCAGGAGTGTCCAGGCCAGCTTCAGATTGTTGTCACTTCCAATAATGTAATGTACTTGAAGAATATCTATTGGGAAAATGGCAGAATAGATGCTGTAATACTATATCAGTCCTGCAATCGGTTGTTATTTTAATATATTTGTAGAGGCATGAAGATATTAGCTTTTCCCCCTTTTTTCTGCTAAAATTGATGCTGTCAATGAGGAGATCATTCTTCTTATCTCCCCTGGTTACCAGGCTTGTGGTGACAAGAGGTCATTACTGTCAGATTATGATTAGTGACCAGCAGTGATCCACAGCTGCCCCATCTCTGTCAACACATTGCAGAGTGACGGCCCAGCCACAGTGGATGCGATCTGGCTAGCGACTGGTTGGCCCTCACTATGCGGAGTGATCCAACAGCTATCTAGAGAATAGCTTGTGAGGCGAACTAGCACACGACACAAGGAAAATAGCAGGCCAAAAGTTCAAATTCAGTTAACTTTATGCAAATGTATAAAGTTAACTGAATGTTTACGTTGCAACAACCAATCAATGCTGGTCATTCACATTTTTTTTGTGTTGTTGTATTTATCTTTATGTTACCTTGCTAGAAGATTTACCAATGTTTTCATTTGAATAAAAGTTAATTTTGGTCTTCCTTGTATTGTATGAACCCTCTCACCCCATATACAGAGACACAGATAGAATGCAGCCTGGAGCGAGACTGCTGACATTGTGGGTGCATCTTGTTTAGGCCAGTCAGTATGTTTCCCTCTACATTCCAAAAAGTTATTTTGCTATGTCATTTTTGCTGTATCAAAAGTTCAATAAATTGTTGAAAACCATAATGTACCATTTTTGCATTCAGTTCATATAACACATTTAATACTGTGATGATTTAACAACAATGCAGGGAAAAGAAGGCTACTAAAGTCATATCCTCAACTAAAATTAGCAATAACTTATCTTTATAGAACAATTCACAGACAGAAATGTAGTCCTGCATTAAAAATTAAAAATTTTAAATCTTTATATCTGAAAATGTTCATTTCAGAGAAGAAAGAAAGAGAGAAAGAAAGAAAGAAATGCATGAATGAACACATGAATGAACAAAAAAAGAAAGAGAGAAAGACAGACAGAGACAGCCAACCTAAACTAGGATTTGAAGCTGTCAATCATGGCACAAAAGCAACAAGGCGAGGAAAGGTAAGGAAAAAAAAGACGGAGCAAGCCATCACCAGGGGACAGAGAAAAAGATGAGAGGGCAGGGAACAAGTCAGAAAGAGAGAGAACAATTCAGACAGAACCCTGTAGAGACCACTTGAAAGGAAGGAATGTTTTGTTTCTGCACGCAGCCAGTTCAGTTGTGGGTTATTCTCCCACAGGGGAGACTAATTGCTTGTTGATATAATGTTGTTTCCCCCCCATACCCCCTCCTCCGTCCCTGAAAACCAACACCTTTGATGAGTGATGTGTCTATGGGCTCGCTTGTTTCTGTGGAAGGTTCTTCTGAGGGATAAGAACACCCAGCCTCCTCCAATCCAAATAATCATGAATCAGGGAGAGGAGTTTTGGGCCCCGTTCCAAACGCTATGAGGCATTACGACTCTCAGCACCGCCGCTGCACGCCCTTACAACGAGACCTGTGAGGCTCCCTAACATTGTTCGCGCCTCTCTCTCTCTCTCTCCTTCTATCTCCCTCGCTCCCTGTGCAGCAGATCAGCGAGCAGCTAATTAATGAGCTTAATGCAAGGATTCATGCCCATATTACTGTATGTGTCAGTTAGATGAAGCCTCAACTTCACAGAATGGAGAGATGTTATGGAGTAGATGGACATGCATGCTGTGCTGAATGTGCTGCCTGTATGTGCACCCGTGTGTGTGTGTATGTACGTGTGTTTTGCCTGCCTGTCACTTCTCTCCTCATCTTACTCTTCCATGATGCTGATCCCAGCATCTTCAGTTGTCCAAGGAGACACATTAAATTATCTCAGGTTCTGTAGAACATATGCCAGCTAAGTGGCGGAAAATGTGGAAGCGCAATCTCATTTAATGGGGTCAGCAGCGCCTACATGTGTGTCTGTGCATCAAGCAGTCAAGTAAATGCATTCTTGGAGGTGAGAATGGCATTGAAGTCAATATGGGAGCATTTCTTGGGGTTATTGAATGCGCGCTTCGGTTTGTGCGCGTACGTCGGCATTCAGCGGCGCCGGCGCGTTTTCCTTGAAGCGCTTTTGCAGCAATGCTATCTCAGACCGCTGATTCAGCACAGCCTCTCCTGCTTTTCTCTGTTTATTAGTGTCCGAGCTAGCTACTGTCTGTCTGTAAACACACTACCAGAGGGCACAGCCCAGTGCACGTATTCCGCTCACACTCCATTAAACACACACTTAACAACTTACTCTGACCCTTTTTCATAAGAGCCATGGCAATAGATTTGAATTTTGCTTGCGTGTGTGTGTATGTGCTTCTGTGTTTGCTGTGGCCTATCTGCCAGCGCTGGTGTATGAAAGATTTTATACAGCAAAGATGATGACACATAAGTTCTCTCCCCCCTTCTTGCTGGAAATGAATTTTTGATCTGCGTTTTATCGTCTTGTAATCTCTGATATCTTTGGAAGTTATGACTTTATAAAACGGCTGCGCAGCTGGTTTTTGCTTCTCCATATGGCCGGGGAGAATTTTTTTAAGAGTCTCCATGTTCTTATATTTGGAGGAGCTTGATCTTCTCGCACCTGAAATCTATATACTGTAGTTCACCTCGGCAGAGACCAGAGTGCATGAGAGAGCAGGGGTGCCGTGTCTCTGCACACGGCACCCTGCTCTCTCAAGCGCTCAGCTGCAAACTTGCACTCTCACACGGTCAAATCGAGGTTCACTCTCCCTAAAGAACCACTCCTAACCTTACGCTACTCTCTTACAAGCCCAGTACAGCTCTCTTATACTCTCCCACACATGCCTCTATAGTTTCAAAACGGCTCCAGAGCAGTCACAGCATAGCAATGCGTTTTGCTCACAGGGGTGTTGGTGCTTTGGTCTACCTTCTAGCACCAAGAGTAGTTTTTTTTTTTTTTTAAGCTGTTTGTGGTTGTTGGTTGTTCTGACTGTGTGTGTGTGTGTGTGTGTGTGTGTGTGTGTGTGTGTGTGATGGTCAGGCCACGTATGGACGGTATTGTGTGACTAGACAGCGGGTCAGCCAGTTAGCCTCCAGTGTGTCTGTCAGAGCCACCAAAAGAGATGGGAGAT
>OMKZ01019414.1:0-10825 GCA_900302535.1 Neoniphon sammara
TAAATAAGATCATCATTATTGCAAATGTGTAACATCACATATGCGAATCCCGGAGAGATAAAGGCCTAAATAAAATAAATTAATAAGCTATTTACTGAAATCTGCGAATATGTACTGAGATCTGCAAATGTGTGTTTAGATCTGCAAATATGTAGCCTACTGAGATCTGTAAATGTGTGATTGGATTTGTAAATGTATAATTACATTTGCAAATGTGTACAGAAATTTTGACTGGACTTTGTAACTGATGAATAATAAGGGAAATTATCTAAGTGCCCTAGTGCTCTTCACTGTGATGTCGCCTAAGCAGTTGTGTACAATTCATGATAAATACTGACCCAGATATTAATCACGAAATTACTTGACTGTGACATCCTACTGAAAGCAAACCATTGGTCACACTTGGGAAGGCAAGTTACTGTCAGGCTCATGGTCACTAATAATGCCTGTCATGCTTGATAAACATTACGATTTGGAAGCTGTATTTAATTTTCTTGACATTAGTTTTGTTCAGTGCGCCAAAGTCGTCACTCACTTCATGAAGCTATTGGCGCCCCCTCCTGGTAGGGTGTATAGCTGCACAGCTGCACACTTCCTACCAGGAGGGGGCGCCAATGTCTTCACCTGTAAATAAAACTTAAAAGTGTAAAAGTATATATATTTTTATTATTTTCTGTTGGCTGCTTGTATCACAGTGTAGCTACATAAGTTTCTACGTGCAATCCTTTGTCAGCCTTCATTTTCATAGATTTAAAATGCATCTCTGAACTACGGAATGGATAATGGATTACTAACTTGATTAGCATCATGATTTAATTTTGATTTAATTCTGTATTGAATTTTCTTGACATTAGTTTTGGTCAGTGCGCCAATGCCTTCACCCGGCAGGTGAAGACATTGGCGCCCCCTTCTGGTAGGATGTAGCTGTACAGCTGCACACCTGCCTACCAGGAGGGGGCGCCAATAACATCACCAAGACGTTGGCGCACTGACCGAAACTAATGTCAAGAAAATTAAATACAGCTCCCAAATCATGATGCTTATCAAGTGTGACATACATTATTGTTGACCATGAGACTGATAGTGACTTTCCCTCCCAAGTGTGACCAATGGTTTGCTTTCAGCAGAATATTAGATATTGTCAGTTAACTAATTTTATGATCAACATATGGGTCTGTATTTATAATGAATCATACACAACTGTACAGGTGAAGTCACGGCGAAGGGCAATAGTTCACTTAGATCAGTTCTCTTATTTTTCAACAGTTACACATTCAAGTCAAAATCACAGTGCTTTGAGTTTCTCAGTCTCAGGCCAAAGGCCTGTCCACCCAGGAGGTGGAGCCATTGTCGCCCCCTGGTCGTGTACAGTAGCGCAGCTCCAAACACATTTCAGTACAGATGTGGCTGAGCCAAAGGCAAAACAAAATTCACAAACAGCTTGATGTCAACTTGCAAACACGTGGGGGCTTTGAAACTGAGTTAAATGAAGTGTGAGCCATTCATTACATATTCCCAAGTCTAGAAACATATTTACAAATTTCTGTACACGTTTGCAAACGTGTACAGGAGACCAGTGTGCTGCTGGTGGTGCTGAAATCTCAGTAGGATAATAATCTTATTTTGTTGGATTTGATAATCTGACATTGTTTTTCAGGTTTAACTGACTGAATCAGTAAAAACGTGACAGACACAATATAACGCATTAATTAAAATCGCCACGATGCTCTGATGATTAAATGTGAGAACAGACACTTAGTCTAAACTAACGTCTAAACTAAGATAACACGGCGTGTACACTCGCACAGCTTAAAATTAAGGGGTGGCGCTAGACCATGCGACAGACTGCTAAAACCACCGAAGAAAACTAAAAAACACCGAGGAAGACCTGTACAGGAAATGACATTTGTTGTTCCTCTGTTTTGAACAGAAGTTGCTCTATTTTGGACGGTTTTGCAGCGTAGAACAAATGCAGAAATGTAGGCGATAATTACAGTCTATCGTGTTTCGGTTATTTGCACATTATAGCGCGTGTCTTTGTTTACAGGAGGAGGATGACAGCTGCAGATAACTTGGCTGCTCATTTTTCCTGCGCTTTAATCCAGTCTAGTAGCTAGCTAACGCTAGGTAGCTAACTGCCCAGCTAACTGTTGCTGGCTAGTTAAAGTTAGCTTTCGACATGACAAGTCAGAACATGGAGTCAGAAATTTTAGGATCCGCCTGCACAGGTTGGTTAATTGTCAAACCAAGTAAATCTAGTAACACATTTCGGGAAATGCTCAGCCATAGGTTAGCTGCGGGAAAATTGAGTGATAGGACCGTTTCTGCGCCAGCTACGCTAGCTTCTTGGGTTGTCTTAAGTTTAAGCTAATAGAACATCATATTACTATACTAACGTTAGGATACGTTTCCCTGGACTAGTCACAACATTCAGAAATGATTCTGGGTACTTTGTTGCTTTATGGGTTTGGTTGGAGCACACACAGAAAGATGACGAGTTTCTCTGGGTTTGAGGAACGTTTTTGCCGTTGAACACGGATCCACAGTTTGACTAAGGCTGCATTCAGAACACATCACTGTTCCCAATTTGTATTTTAACGTACACAATTTACAAGCCTGCACAAGCAGAATGGGAATCAGAAGGGAGAGCATAAACAGTTGTAGGACAAATGGTATGGATGTGACATTTTTTGCACCCTCAGTGTACAAGTGATCTTCTCTTTTAGGTTCCCTGCTTCCTCTTCCGTCTCTGCGCCTCTTGGTCCCACCTCTACAGCTGATGACAGCATCCATGTTGCAGGTGGTAAAGCAACAAGATGTCATGAACTACTGGAAAGTGGCCGACTTTGTCTCCTTGGTGATGGAGATGGTCCCAGAGCTGCTAACACACAACCACAGGACTCAGCTCAGTCTGGGATTAAGAGCCAGAGTGAGTGCCAGTGGAGGACACATGTCATGTCCTGGTGCTTTGATAGTTCATTCATGTGTCTGCTGATTTATGACCAATTTCGTATTTTAAAGACTAAATTCAAGGTTGTGCATCCCTGAGAGGGACATTATCATTGAAGGATCAATGACCAGGATGTGGGCGGATTAGAGTAAATAAAGAATTTTAAACATTAAAAATGAAAATTAAATAGTTGAAGCAATTGTGGGAAACAATAAACAACATAACACAACATTAGAAGTCAATAAAACATACTGTAATTATCGTGTACAATTTTCCCAGTAACATTTCAACAGACACACTGAACGCTGTGAACATTATTGTGAAATGTTTGATTTAATTTATCTCCTTTCCAGTATATCGTGGAGTTGTGCCGTAGTGAACTGGCAGAACCTGAGTTTGTCTTATCTCACCTGGACAAGATTAAATCATTTAGCAACACCCTGGAAGATGTAAGTATATGTTGTGATACCCATTCTGGCAGGTGTCACATCATAAATGCAATATGTTTTATATTTTACATGAAGGATTAAGACACGCTAGAGTGACTTGTAATGACACGTAGATAAAACATGACCATCCATGCTTTTCCAGACGTGTGGAGGAAGTTACCCTGTGCTAGTAAATGAAATAAGGCAAATCATTTTGAAAATATAATGAATCTATTATGTTTATACCCGTATTGCAGATAAAAGAACTACATGTGGAGGCTAATTTTCTCGAGTTGATCCAGACACTGCTGAAAGACCCTGAAGAGAGAGAAAACTTTTTTTTGGTGAGGCAGCATCACTGAGTGCATCCCTTTTTCTGTAGAGCACAAATAAATATCACTTCGATCTAAACATTTTCAGCTGTTTACGATACAGATTCCTACATAGCTGGGGTCAAAGACTGCATACATATTAACACTTATATTTTTAAAATCCCAGCAACAGTGAAATCCATATTGTTTCCACGTGCCACTGTTTACAGTCTCTGTGCATGTTCACTGCACTCTAGATCTAAATTGGTGTGTATCAGTATACTGCTCCAGAATTTTTCTTTTCTTGAACCTTTTTGCTTAGGCATAGAATTGATGTGATTCTCAACATGTTTTCCTCACCATCTGTTTTTATCTTTCAAAGGAGGTTTTCCCCATCGAGTACGGACCACAGTATGACAGTGATTTGCAGACTCTGTTTTGGGAGTTTGTCTGTCGATTCGCCCAGCTGCTGCCAGTTCCTGATCTCGAGCAGGTGAGTGATGTCATTACTTACACAGGCGCTAAAAGTGGTAATCCGTAAGCTTTTTTCTCCCCCGTTTTGTTGCAAAGCTCTCATCACTGTGGTGTTTTTGCACCGCACTATCCAGAGTTCACCTGTCAATCAAACAGTGTGAGTGGGACTGCAACATCTTTCTCCTTGGATTTTCTGTCAATGGACTTTGAATTTCTGAATTCCTAACTAGTATCTTACTTGTGCTATATTAAAATCTCATATATGTTGCTTTGGATAAAAGCGTCCACTAAATGGCAAATTAATAATAATAACAATAATACATTTTATTTATTTGGTGGCGCCTTTCAAGTCACCCAAGGTCGCCTTACAGAGAATAAAAGCATAGGATTACAACATCAAACAACAAGATAATAACATCAAACATTAAAACCAGACATCGAACATTATTAAGACCAAGTTAAAACCAAACATCAACCTCAAACAAGTGCGGTGAACAGTGTCCAGTCAGAGTGAGTAAGCCAGTTTGAACAGATGGGTTTTGAGTTTGGATTTGAATGTTGTGATGGAGTCTGACTGTCTGATGTGTGGAGGGAGGGAGTTCCATAGTCTGGGTGCCGAGCAGCTGAAGGCTCGGGCCTTGTAAATTGCAAATTGTATAGGTGGATTCACGATTGTGTAAATTAAAGCATTCATCAGATGCAAAAAGGACACTTTTTGAAAATGAATGCATTACAAATGTCATTGCAAGCAGAACAGGTATTTGTTAACCTGTGATGTGTTTCAGTGAAAATGAGTTTAATTTGCAAATCTGGTGTCTTGGTACCCTTTTTGAAAATTCATCACTTCTGTTGCATTTTTAGTTAGTCATATACATTGTCATGCATATCCCACAGACTGTTTCATGGCTTGGACCTGCTGGCTCAGTTTTGGAGGATTGTGTGTATTCAGTCAGTGAACCCACAAGCCTGAAGAACTTGGTTCAGCACCACAAACACCTCGGGCATTTGGAGCAACATGGTGAGCTACTTACAATAGCCACTTTCTCTGTATTTCACGGTAATTGCTGGAAGTCTAAGATACATCTTCATGTCTTTAATTCTTGTGTTTTTTACATGCAGTTCCTCCTTCTGCTATGGGCGACAGCATCCTGTCCACCCTCTCTGCGGTTCCCCCCAGCAGGATGCAGAAAACCACAGAACAAGCCAACGGAGACAGCCAATCAGATCCACTGCAAGGCCTCGGCGATGACTTGCACACCGTGTCATTCGTGGAAGACGTAGCAGTGGAAATCATCACGGTGACAGATTACGCGGAGGTTGAACTGGGTACAAGTGCGAACGTAGAGGTGGTGATGGGAGAAAGTTGCTTTGAGGGGACCGACATCAGCGTTGTGGCTGAAGATCAGATGGTAATACTTCCTGAGGAACCTGTAGGAGAGATGACAGGAGAAGCGATTGGCGAAGCAGGGGATGAAACGATACAAGAACAACCTGTGAGTGGTCTGACGAACACGATCAACCCAGAAGGAACCGGGCAAGACCCAGCGTCGTCCCAGCACAAAGCCTCCTCCGGACCTCACGTCTGTGTTGCCTGCAGGAAGAGATTTAAGTTTGCCTCCTCACTGATAGCCCACAGGGTCATCCACACCGGCGAGCGCCCACATCGCTGCAGTGAGTGCGGCCGCTGCTTCTCTTTCAGGCAGTCCTTGGACAGGCACAGACACACGCACAAGACTGCAAAAAAATACAACTGCGTCATCTGCGGGGAGACCTTCCAGTCCCTGTTGGCTCGGACAGAGCACAAGCAAAAGCACGTTGAAGATGGAGTGTACACGTGCCCGCAGTGCAACAAGAAGTTCAACTGGGAGCTGGCGCTTGCGAGACACATGAAAACTCACACACAAAATGATGCCTCAAAACCTGCAGGGAGCCCTAAGGCTGAGCAAGAAGTTGTCATAAGTGAAGAAAATGTTGAAGAGGCTGATGTTCCTAAAACTGACAGCCGGGCGAAAGCGGTCGACGGTGAGAATGGAGATCGTAACCTGGAGGAGACAGAGGCTCAGAATGGAAAACAGCCCACCTCCGAGCCTGGAGCCAAAGTCCCTAAACCTGCAGATGAGGTTGTTTCCCCGGTTACGGTTCGCACCAGTGGGCGCAAGCGCAAGCCCACCATGAAGATCCAGGTGATAAATTTGCAGAAGCACATCGGGAAAATTTCAGCTGCCACAAGAAGGATGGAGGCCGCGGTGAAGCCGGCAGCTGTGAAGCCAGTGCCTTTCAACAGGTAAAAACACCTGCCGGGGTCGACTGTTTACTTTGAGTTTGTCATTTTTCTTGTGTCACCACTGATTCGTTCACATCGCTTTTTTTATGACCCACCACCTTGGTAGATGGTAAGCTGAACATTTTCGTTGTTATGGTGGCATCTGTCTATCCGTTTGTGTGTACATTCTTGTAAATAAACAAATCAAGAACAATACATATAGAAACATCATCACAGATTCTCCCTACAAATGATGTCATTATATTTTGGAAACCCGTAGTGTAAACATTTATGTATTAATGAGGAAAAACTGATTTTCTTGAAACTGCTCAGGTGTTATTTTTAAGTGTGTTGCAAATAATAGTAATAGTAATAAATAATAGGCTACATCAATGATTGCATTAGCATTATTGTTTATATATAATTAGGGCTGGGTGGTATTGTTGAAATCAATATCACAAACATTTTTTCAGTATCTCACCATATGATAGAATAATGCAAAATTGCATGTTATATAATCAAATTAATGCTCATCCCCCTGAAGTGTATAGTAATGTTAGGTGTGATGTCAAACAATACTCTGTTTTCAGTCAATAGTCTGAAAACAGGCTGAACTTTCATCATTCTTTCGATGCTTGTTGACATCATTTTAGACAGCAGAATTGTGTCACAATATCCCAAAATCACCCTATGATCACTATATGATCATTCTGAAAGATGTTAAGTGATGATATTGAATTATCACCCAGCCTGCATGCATATCATGGTGATTATGATGGGTGACTAGGCACCTGAAATGCCACTCATTACTCTGCCTCTCTCTTTAACAGTGCAGAGCACTCCTATGGGTCGCCCATGGTGTCATCAAAAGATGGTGATGAAGGTGAGCCTGCAGTGTCATACCCCATTATTTTATACAGGATAACACTAAGCATATTTTGCATTGATGTAAAATGGTTGTGTGGATGTGGGAGTTGAGCTTAGTTTAGTTTCTGAGACACCGGATGGCTTTGAAGACTTTTTGGCATAATTTTTAGTAGGTGATGCACTTTAACTTGGACTCTTTTTCATAACACTATGACAGAACAGCTCTAATTTTGGGGGGGTTTTTAACATCAAAAAAATCAAAAAGAGGCAGAAAAGACTTTTACAGCATTTATTAATGCCCTGCCAAACTGCAAACTGTGAGTTTAACATGATTTCTTACCTCAGTTTAATATCCTGCGTCAGAAATATTTGACTTCTCATCAATTTATGGATCTTCTAGTATTTTTCCACTGCATTGTTTTTGTTGTCAGTTAAGTTCTGTGATCTTGTTCTCTTGTGTGTTAGCTGTAATGTTGATTTTATGTAATTATTTTTTGTAGGTTGAAGTGGGATTCTTAAACAATTTAGTAATAGGTTCTCTTCTTTCTTTTTTAATATTTCATCGTGTTTTATCACTCTGCAAATAAACTAAACCCACTGTGTCATTTCTCCTGAAGGTTCTGTGGCAGATGGATCATCACCTTCTTTCTCCTGTCCCAAGTGCTCCTTCAGTCATGTGGATGAAGTACAGGTCCAGCAGCACATTGAAAAGGTTCACTCCGATGAGGTCGAGGATGACAAGTTGTCCCTTGAGCCCACAGCGGACGAAGACGGACGCTTTGGCTGCCCGGACTGTGAAAAGACCTTCAAGTTCCAGTCTTTATTGAAAGCCCACCGGCGGATCCACACGGGCGAGCAGCCGTACCTCTGCGCTCAGTGCGGACGCTGCTTCTCCTTCAAGCAGTCGCTGGAAAGACACAAGCAAACGCACAAGGACGGCCGCAAGCATGAGTGCCTGATCTGCGGCGAACTCTTCAAGTCCCTCGCTGCTCACAGGGAACACAAGAACACCCACATGGAGAACGGCGAGTACCTGTGCTCTCAGTGCGGACGGGCATTTGCGTGGAAGTCTGCGCTGGTGCGGCACCTGAAAACCCACGGAGAGGACGTCGACAAGTTGGAGCGTCCGTACAAATGTCTGCACTGTGACCTGGGCTTCAGTTGTGCCAGCTACCTCAACAGACACCTGCAGACCCACCAGGAGGAGAGACTGCACACCTGCAGCTGCGGAAAGAGCTTCGCCTACAAGGCTGCGCTCACAGCGCACCAACGCATCCACCAGAAGGAGCGGCCGCACCAGTGCACACAGTGCGGCAAGGGCTTCCTGTACAAGGGCGGCCTGCTGAGCCACATGAAGATCCACTCGTCAGAGATGCCCTTCATGTGCTCCTTCTGCGGCAAGAGCTTCAAAAGGGAGCGCAACATGAAGAAGCACGAGCGCTGCCACACCAGGGAGAACGTGTTCAGCTGCTCCCAGTGCGACAAGAGCTTCGTCTACAAGGCCACTCTGATCAGACACGAGCTGACGCATTCAGGCGAGAGGCCGTTCCTCTGCTCCGACTGTGGGAAAGGCTTCTTCTCCCACGCCGAGCTTCTCAAGCACGAGCGCTTCCACACGGGACACAAGCCCTTCCAGTGCCCCCACTGCGGGAAGAAGTTCACCCAGTCCTGCTACCTGACCATTCACCTGCGCTACCACACTGGGGTCCGGCCTTACTCCTGCAGCGAGTGCGACAAGAGCTTCCTGAGCGCCAATCGTCTGAAGAGACACCAGAGGACGCACACGGGCGAGAAACCATACCTCTGTGTCGAATGTGGGAAAGGATTCAAGCAGTCCTATCACCTCAAAATGCACCAACGAACACATAGCATAAAGTTTACATAGACAAAGCAAGACTGCAGCTTAGTTATGTGGTTATTAGAAAATTTAAAGGAACCGGTATACAGATGATAGTGAACACTATCAAGTTCTGGTGTATTATTTGTGAAATGACTGAACCCTAATTTCCTTTAAGAGCTGTGTAACTGCTACTAAACTCTCCATCTAGTATTCAGAGTACTCGCTCTAGCAGGAACTGTTTCATGTATTGAATGTGAATTTTATTTCCCTGTTGTGTTGCAATTAAAGCACACTGAGCACAGGAACAAATGCTTTCTCAAACATATTATGATCCAGCTTTTCATTAAGTTAATACCAAGCTGAAAGCCTTAAAAACAACAGAAACAAACAATATATAAATCCAGTTTTTATTGAGAAGTGAGGGCATGTTTTACAACAGAAAATATATAACACTGGTTCAGAAAAAAAAAGCGTAAAACCATACAAAATAATCTTTCTGTGTCCACTCTGACCAGGTGCTTATTGTAGTAGGAGTTAATCAGTTATATTTTCCATTAAGAGCTTTGGTGTGAGCCAACATGACAGCTGGCCTCAAGTCAAAATGAAAATCAGCTTAGACATTTTTGAGAGTGTAGTGTTACATCTGGTTTACAACAGAGCCGAAGGGAATTAGGGCGCACAGCACTGGGTTTAGTGCCTAACATCTATTCCTGAAACAGGACCGGTGGGCTTTGTGTCTTACAGAGTTATTTTGTGAAATGTTTCAGTCATCATCGGAAAACAGAAGATAAAGTACTATACACTCGAGTTGCTACGTCTTATTATCCCGGAATCTACTGGAACAATGAACTTGAGCGGCGATTCGCCAAGGAGAGATTTCAACAAATGTGAGTAACTGATGCATCACTGTAAGGCAGTGCACACCGGCAGACAGAGTAGTTTCAGTGAGGAAACGACAGTTATCAAGAACAGTGAAGACAATGGACTAGAGCCACGTGCATGCAGCTTTTCATCCAGAGCAAATACTACAGCAGCTGATTTCCTCCCCACAGGCTGAAGGTTAAGACAATCAGTGAAATCAGGTGCTGTAGTGTTTGGTTTGGATGAAAACTTGTATGCATTTGGCTCTTGATAGCTCGTGGTTAGATGACAGGGCGGGGACGATACATATCAAAATTCAGTTTATTAATGCAAAAATGCGACAACCAGGGTTCCCACGGGTCAAGGAAGTTTGAAAAGTTAATTCCAGACAGAAAAAAGTCGAGAGGATTTCATAAATTCTTGGGAGAAGTCATGGAATTTTGTCACCCTCATAAAAAAAGTGACAACACGTTGACCTTCCATTGTTTGCAAAATGGAATAATAAGCTTTAAGAAGAACCTCGGAATCTGAAGTGTTTAAACTTTTACTCAAGGAAAAAAATGTTAACATTTGATGGGAGTGGGAACCCTGGAGAACATGTAGCGTGGGGCAGAAAAATTTGTCCTGATAATTAGCTACAATTTATTCTGATGTATTAATCGCAAAGATGACGGCTCACACATGGCTCGCCGATCCAACTGCTAAAGAGATTTATAACTCAGAAATAATTGCAATTCTGCAGTTCTGTTTTGCTGTTTCATTCTTGCATTGTGGTTCTATCGAATTGTGAAACTTGTTTTGTGTATCTAATCGTGTTTGGGGGTAAATGTA
>OMKZ01019416.1:0-11030 GCA_900302535.1 Neoniphon sammara
CAACATTGCTTTATAACGGTGGGCTTCTGTTTTTAACTGGAGGAGATGGCGTGGCTCCCCCCCGTCACATATTTTTCTTCATCATGAATTTACTGAACACTCCACACCACACACACATTATTCAGATAATAAATTGCTAGAAGACTGAGGTTTTCCTGGGAGTTTTTCCTTGGTATCAGTTGGGGGTTTCAGGGTCGAGGTGAGGAGGTGTGGGGGTCGTTTTCATTTATTGCTCCGAAGCCCGTTGAGACTGATTGAGAGCTACACAAATAAACTTGATTAGAATGAGGCAAAAAGCACATGAGGAAAAAAAAAAGGTCTGAGGCAGACCAAAAGGGAATGTAAAGTAGCCTAGACTAGTGGCAATCAGTGCAAATGAGAATACATATTCGTTGTGCGCGCAATCAGTCATGTCAAACTCTTATTGAAACGCACTGAAACCAGCTGTAGCCCTCTTCACACTGTAACTACAGGCTTTTCGCGTTTTCTTCCACCGCATATCAGCACTTTGGTGTTGCAACACGGGGAGAAAGAGCGGAGAAGAAGGCAGTTTGAGGCTGATGATCTCGGTCAGATTCAGCAGGGTGAACCAGGAGGACAGGCAGGCTCAGCCGATGCAGCAGCTGTCCATGGTGCTGAAAGCCGCGACCGTTCAGCCCGCTTCAGCACTCACTTCTCATCCATACTGCGGCTCTTAAAAAACCAAGTTGCCATTCTTTTATTAATGGCCAGCCTATTCTCTGGCACGATGCTGAGCAAAAGCAGCCAGCCTGGCCGGGTTTTTCACAGAGCCGAGGCGATGTGACACGACATCGACTTGATTTCAAACAATCACCAGTTGCGTTTTTCCACATAGCAAAGAAGCTGAACCTCATCCTCACGTTTCATATGCGGTTTTGAATCCCTTTGTAAAGTCTTATTCTTTCGAGCCATTACGCTAAAGCAGCATCTTTCCTGTTTTTCTTCACAGATCCGTTAGGTTTTACATAAAGCCTGCGCACTTTTAACACTTTATCCGACTGACCGTCCTCCAGGGCAGTAAACCCGACGGCTTTGCCATGGTGATTTTTTTCCCGTAAAAACAAAATAATAAAAAATAAATAAATAAATAAATAACCAGAATATTAATCCTTACCTTCAAAGGAGAATCCGAATTGGATACAAACACTGGCTAAGAAAACAAATCCAACAGTATCATGAGAGGTCCACATCATTCCAATAGAGGGAGAGATTTTTTACATCAGCCGAAGGGGAAAAAACAAATCTTTCCAAAAATACACACCAGCAAAATCAAACAGTTGCCGGGCGAGTGTGTTTAAACGGAGATGGCCGAAGGTGTAACATGCTGCAAAACTACAGCCCGTCGTTGCTGGAGTTGTGTGTGTGTGTGTGTGTGCGTGTGTGTATGTGTATGTGTGTGTGTGTGTATGTGTGTGTGTGTGTTTTCTGTCCCTCTGCAGGAGAGACTGTCGACTGCTTGGCTGTAGTGAAGTCTGTGAAATAACCGGGCTCCGGTCTCCGTCTGCGCTACCGGAGAGACGTCAGTCTACTGGATCACTATGGCATCCACACGCTCAGTATGGTGGAAAAACCTACACCTCTGCAAATCTAGTCCACCTCAGATCCCCCACTGTCACCTTGGCCGTTGGATTTAAAAAGCCAGCCGATGCATTTAAGAGCAAAACACAACTGGCACACTTGAGAGAATATTTTCCTCTGACATTTTAATATAATAAACAATAATGACTGAATAATGTGGACTTTGCTATACTGTCTTTTTAAAGCACAGGCGCGTTGAGCGGCTATAGCTTCCTCACTAAAGTGCTGCCCTTGTCCATCAACAAAACAGACCGGCTTAGAAAACTTTCCCCCTCAAAGCCATAAAATAATGGTGCGCAATTCTATAATATAAAGATGCATGCGTATCCAGCGTGGGTGTGTCCAACCCTGTTGAGTGGTTATGCAGTCAGGAGACATTCCGGCAGGCATACAGCCAGTTGTCTAAGAGGCTATAAAACAATATTGTAGCTTTAGATGGGAGCAAACAGGGAGGGGGTTGGACCAGCGACCCAGCAAGTGCAGGGCAAGCACAGCATGTCCCGAGTCATTAAGATAGAGGATATCCTGCTAGAATAGAATTGCTCTCATACCCAGACTGAGAACACCGCCATTTGTTGCAAGAGGCAAGAACATTGTGACAGTCCTAATAATTGCTCATAATTTATTACTAAAACAATCAGGGATCATCCTCCAGGACAAGCTATGAGCCATTCAACCACCACTGCTGTCCAAGGTTTTAAAATGGGTATTCTGAGGTCAGCTGGATGCCCCTGCTGTGATCTGATTCACTGCAACATCAACATATTTACATTGTATATTTAAAGCCACTCTAGGCAAGAAAAATCCACTGGTTTTATCAGTATAAATCACCAAGTGGGGTTGCAGCAGAGAAGATGGTCCCAGTCCCACAAACCAAAATGCCATGACTTTGCACCATTTGTCCTAATTAATTTCTAATCCGTGCTCCATTTCAGGGACCAAATATGTCATAATGGTTCATGAAGGCTGTCCCATTCAAGAGGCTCTGTTTTGTGCTAGAATTTTAACCATGCAACCAGTGTATCTGTGTGTCCAAAAATCCACTGCACACTGATACTTGTTTATATTTTTTCTGTGAAAATGAGTACTTCTTGCAAAAAAAAATGACTGAAGTGGAAGAGTTTGTTTTCAAATGTAAGAACTAGTTTTGATTTGAAACAATTTTCATTTAAAACTTAGTGGTAAATCTTTAGCCAAATGTTAGCTACATAGGGTGACAGCCTCTAATCATTTTTTCCAGTATTTCGTAAATTAAGTTACCAAAGCAATGGTAACATCTGTTCCATTTTGGAGAGTTACTAGAGCAATAGCCATTTTGTGTTGTAAGCGTAGCGGCATTACCTCAGTGAAATAATGGGGAATCCTGTGTAGTCCATTTTGGTTTGTAGGTGCAGGTTCAGGCTAGCCTTTGATCCTCTGCAGGGCCACACCTGCATAGGCCTTAAAAGAAGGCGTCTACAAATACTGCCTGCATTCACCACCTTTGAAAGTGCAGCTTTGTAAGCAGAAGAGGAAAAAATGTTAAGTTTTTAACTATAACTATTATTATTATTATTATTATTATCATCATCATCATCATCATCATCAGTAGTAGTAGTAGTAGTAGTACTTTGAGTTTTGGACTATTTGAATAAAAAATATTGCAACATCTCATCATCGACTTCTGATGCATTCTAGAGCTGTGCCTTGATCAGAATTTCCTCAGTTGAATCAGATTTGGCCAGTCAATACAATTGGACTATTTGTTGTTTTATTTTTGCTTTTAATTCTTAGCTGGCAATCATAAAATGCTTTGGCATAAGTTTCCGTGTTTATAGACCACATTAATAATAACCAAAGTGAACATCATCAATCATAATGCAATATTCATACAAAAAATATTTGAGCATTTAAAATGTAGCAAAATCATTAAGTCAGATGCATAAAGATTTTAATTGTTGAACAATTTGGATCAGTTTAAAGTAATGAGACGGAATAATGAAACAGCACACATACAGTAATAGTGTAGCAAAAATAAACTTATAATTGCTTTATATTTTAACTTGAAAATGTAAACAATTAAATTATTAAACTCATTAGGCCTAAATTCACGATACTTTCACTGTTTCCCCTATAATTTTTACTTACAGTGAAATACGGCATACATATTTTCAACAGCAGCAGCACTATAGAATTGCAATAGAAATATAAGAAGGCATTCAATAAAGCCCAGACCTCCTCCAAGGTCACAGCAGGCCCTTTTTATGCAAAGCCATGTGCTCTTTAGTGCCTTTTTTGTAATAGGCTATGGCTCTTTCAGCCAATCAGTGTGAAAAGTTGAGGGCTGCTTCAACCCGCATGAGCAACCGTTCCACCGGTTTTCACAATGTTATGTTAATGTGTTTGGAAGCTATGGCTCTTTCTGGGCTAAACCCTGCCTATTGCCTTGCCCTGTACACCTGGCACCTTGACCAATCACAAACCTTTCCGCCTAGAGAGAACTAAATAAAGTTCTCTCTACTCTACGCTACTCTCTGCTTTCACAACACATCCTCCACCCCATACAGCCACATAGGTCGTTTGTTACTAAACTCTAATATGACCCACAGAATACGACCCACAGGAGTGTTTCTTAAAGCCGTAGTTTGGTTAGGTTTAGGCACCAAAACTACTTGGCTAATTTTAGGATTATGGTTAAGGTTAGGGTATGGTTATGGTAAGGACTTTTGTTGTCATTGTCAAATTAATAAACGCGCTGAAACAGACAAAATAAATGAACAAAAATGAAGCCTAAACACATCCAAATGAACACTGGTCTAGCTTCACTTGGGAATCAAACACAGGTGTCCCCCGTGTAAAGTCTTGTGTTTTGTGGACCCTTTTGAGGACGCTCTGGTTTTTGTGATGGTACATGATTGTGTTTGGAAATTACATCCCTCTTTGTGCAAAACCCCACCCATTCTCATGCCCCTTGAGGCTGATTGGCCCAGAAAGTTAATCACTTCATTTCTGCCAATGACCAACCTTCCCACAAGGCGTTATGCAAATTGTTCCAGTACTTTCTGAGTTATCCTACTGACAGACAGACAGACGGACAGACAGACAGATGAACAATGGCAAAAACATTACCTCCCCTACCAGAGGTTTCTGCTACTGGGTGGAGGTATTTATAGGAATACTACAGCTGGCAGTGTGCAGTTCAACAGAAATAGGCTACATCTGATCTATTTTAATGTGGCATTGCAATACACATTGACTGCCTTGAAAAGAAAGGAAAAGAAAAGAAAAAACTTATCAAAAGCAGGGGGTCTATGATAAGATGATTGGAGTCGTCAACTTCCACAGGTTGCCCTAGTGTACCTGCTGATGTAATCACCTCCTGATGTATATGTAAAGCACTGCTACAGAAGCGGCAGATATCTTTGCTGAGGCCATTGTACCAACATTCTTCAAGATATCCATCATCATGCCAGTCCCCAAGAAAAACTCAGTGACGTGTCTGAATGACTTCTGGCCAGTTGCACTCACTCCAATCTTTATGAGGCGTTTTGAGAGAGTGGTTACGGCCCACATTCATCATGCCATACCAGACACACTGGATCCCTGCAATTTGCGTACTGTCATAATAAATCAACACAAAACGCTATCTCCATTGCAACCCACGGAGGCCTTTCCCACCTGGAGAAGAAAGGCACCTACATTAGGATGCTGTTCGTCGACTACAGTTCAGCATTCAGCACCATCCCCTCCAAGCTAACAGACAAACTGCACATCCTCAGCCTGACCCCCACCCTTTGCAACTGGATCTTGGACTCTCTCACTGGCAGCCCGCAACCTGCCAGAATTGGGAATCTCACTTCCAGTACACTGATTATGAACACTGGCAGTCCTCAGCGATGCGTACTCAGCCCTATGTTCTATGCACTTTCCACCCACGACTCCGCTGCCTCCCAAGAAAACAACACATTCATAAAATCTGCTGACGACAAAGTGATAGGCTTGATTGCTGGAGATGATGACTCAGCCTACAGGATAGAGGTGGCGAGCTTGGTGACATAGTGTCATGACAACGGTCTGTTTCTTATTATCAGGAAGACAAAGGAAATCATGACCTCAGAAGGAAAAATAGGGAGCATTATGAGGGGTCTGAGGTGGAGAGGATGAGCACCTTCCTTAGTGTTCACATTAGCGAGGACCTTACCTGGACATAGAACACCACCCAACCATCCATATTCCCCAAGAAGATTGAGGAAATTCAGCATGCCACCTAGAATCCTCTGCAATTTCTACAGAGTGTACTCACCAGTTGTATCACAGTATGGTACAGTAACAGTATAGCCCAAGTACCTCCAATGAGTTGTCAAGACGGCCCGGAGTATCAAGGAGATGGCCCACCCATCTCTTCAGAACATCTACTGTACCACGAGTCTGCAGACCAGCCCAGAATATTGTTAGAGACCCTCCATTCCCCCTTGCATTCTAATGTATGTACACATGAACCCACATATAACTCTTACACATACAGGTGCATTTACATACATGCACATGTATCCCACTTTCTGTGGCACATATTGGTATTGCATTTTAACCTATTATTATAATTGCCTTTGTCTCTGCATCTTTTATTGGTGTTTTAATTTATTTATTGTTCTTATTTTAGCCTAGCATAGCAAAATGAAGTAAGGGCAAACTTGGAGTCACCTTGGGGTCAGCTGACTAATTTCCCAACAGCTTGAAAAAACACAATAAGGGACCTACTTGTTAGTCCATGTGACTTTTGTTTGCAAGTTACTTGTTATTGGGCAGTGTGAACCTAAAGGAACCAAATACAAAATCAAACAAAGTCAACTTTTCCATTGTGGTTCAGACCAAAGAATAACTGTAGGAGTCATCGAAACCCTAGGACAGGCTGTGGTGTAATATAATAGAGCTGCATGATGCAAAATATATTTTTCATTATTTAAGAATTATTAATCATTAAAACTATAATTGTGTGACTGATAATTAATCATCAAGACTGTAGCTCCCCTGCTGCAAAAGTAAGTGTGCTGTTCTTAGTAACATTTCATATAAATCTGATTTTGCTTCTGAGGACTCTAGTCATGCAGGTAAAATTGAGTTGACTAATGTACTGACTCCATGTTGAGGTTATACTCAAACAAGTCATAACACCACTCAAGTGCCAACATGCTTCAGATAACAGGTCATTTGTAAGCATGATTTTGTTACTGTTGTCAATGGTAAGACAATGACTGATGACTGTGTCAAAATCCTTAAACTTACTCTTATTTTCCATATTGTACTTGAATATTGGGAGTCAAATCTGGATCAAGGTGCCTGCACTTGGAATTCAGTTTGTTTTTTACTTAAAATATGTAAAAGACTGATTGGAGAAAGGAAGAGCAGATCAAATAATTGCAGGAGAAGCAGTTTCTATGTCTCTAGAGAGAGAGTTTGTGATCTGTTGGAAAAGGGACATCCAAAAGTATGATGTCAGAGGTTTTAAACTGCAGCTGCAACTGACATTGATCATGCAAATGAAACAACTCTTTTAAAAGGAGATGGTATCTCTGGTGCAGTAGACCTCAGTAGGTTGCTCTATAGCAAGAAATACCATCTGCCCTGCCAACACAATAGCCAGTAGCCAGTGAAACTACAGTTTAGCTGGTTCCCTGCCAACATCCATTTTGTAAGCCTGAGCACACTCCACAAGGCCCGTTGAGTGCAACAGAGTGCATCAAAAAATAATTAAACACTTTTTCCAGGGTGATGATGCAAGCAATAATTAATTGCCTTTGCATTCAGTAATGTTCATTAATGTGAGTACCACAATACTAATGCTTTCTACCAAACTGTCTCATCTCTTGTTATCTTGCTTCCCAAGGTTTCATGGTAATAATATGTGCTTATGGAGGGCAACTAGCATGTCAATTAGACACCAAAGTCCTCGGTAGCCAATAAATGAGACAGCTATCATTAACACTTCCATTTAGTGACATCTATAGATAACTGATACCAGGTATCTAATACTGTATAAAGGAGCTGGCCAATAAAAATAAATTTAAATATGCTTTTTTCCCCTTACTTATATAGATTATTATCTAAGTTAATACTGCAATGATGCAATAGTGCAATGCTTATCCTGCTTATCCATACTGCTAGGAGTGAAGACGCTGTAAGATTGTATGCAAATTTTTCAACTTATTCAAGCACAAAGTTGCAGTCCTGGACATTTTTTTTACAGTTAGAATAAAATTAGAAAGTCTCTGAGAAGGTACATTGAGTTCACCTGAACTCACTGTTGGTTTAGTTTGTGTTTTAATGGTCTAATCTTGATTTGACGACAGTTGTGTTCCAATTGGGCAGTCAAAATTTTAAAGGAGCAAGGTGATCCATTTTCAGTTGTTCTAATCATCATCATCCTCCCAGCAAAGTGTAACAACCCTTTTGGAGTAATTATATATTAGAATGATGCATGGGACAGCAACTTTGGTGTTTCAGTAGTTTGAGAATTCTATAATGCAGTGTGTTTTTGCCTTTGTTGCTGATAGACTTTCATTAGCAAAAGTACTGCAAAGTTGACAAAAGCTTGTGTGTAATAAATGATAAAACCAAGTGAAATATTTTTGTGAAATGTCATACTTTCCCAGGGAAATTCTCCTTTCTCTTTAGCCTATCCACTGAGGGGCCAAGGGTCACACCTAACCCACACGAGAAACGAGCGAGCAGTTACCTGACGACACCACCTTAAGAAGCGTCCTGACAGGATCTGATAGTGTTATTGTCACACAAACAGGAACCAGTCATCTTGCAGAATGGGAGTTCACTTATTTTTTGTACTTTTCACATTTTTTTCCTGTCAACAAGTGAACACATATCTGTGATGGGTAACATTAATTAGTTGAATTTAAAGGAACACTCACTTTCACAACACACTTTCCAACTTACCCAGACTGAGACAAGATGTTCGATACCATTTTCACCTCTGCATGTCCACTGATTCGATTCCGATGGTTAGCATTTTGTGTTAGCTTAGCATAAAGACTTGAAGTCTACAGGAGTCATTAGCCTAGCTCCATAAAAGTGAAAAAATAAACCTTACAGCAACTCTGAAGCTGTCTTATTTACACATCATATGTATTACACATTAATGAAATACACATCTTGAAATTAACAAAAAAAAACAAAAAAACGAGGAACTATAGATGGTAGCAGCTAGAACCACTGAACATATGTGTTCAGTGGTTATAGCTGCTACCATCTAACTTCTCCTAAAACGACCCTTGTTTTATTTTTGTTTTTGTCTTTAATTCCAAGACATGTATTTAAAATACACATGATATTCTAATAACTGACCCCAGAAAAGAGGTTGCAAATGTTATTTGTTTTATGCTTGTGAATGAATTGTGTTGGGAACATCAACTTGGCAAATCCATAAATTCCTTAAAATGTATGGATTTTTGCTTTGCTTGTTCCACAGACCATTCCCCACAAATTATTCTTCCTAAGTTTAACATTACTCATAAAATTTATAATATAAGTCGTATAAGGCACCACACTGGCGTTACGCACAGGTATCAATTTGTATTGCATGTGAGTGATGTCACATAACTGAATGGCTCTCCCTCACTCAGATTAAAGAACACACTGAAGAACACAATGCCAAAACCCAAATGCCATTTCACCAGTGAATTGCAGAAAAAATATCCATCAGACGAGCAAGACTGAAGAAAACTAAGGATTGAAGAACAAATGATCCTCTTCTTCTTCACTTAAATTAATATTGTTTTTTTTTTTGGCCTGGAACACTGAAGAAAACAAAAGATTGAAGAATAATTCTCTTTTTCTTTTGTTAAATCAGCCTATCATTTGTGTTTGAGGCTATTATTCTATTATCTACTAGATAACTTCAGCCTAAGAGATATTATTTTGTTACACAACTGAAATTTCTATGCATGCTGTACAGAAGAGGCATAGCCTACTTAAAAAACAAACAAACAAACAAAAAAATTACAAAGCATCTTTGAGCATCTTTCAAGTTTAGGGATGGGGGTGGTGGTGGTGGGGGGTCCTCTTTTTCCAGAAGCACAATGTGGTGACCCTAAAATAACCATTCAAAAGAACAGGACTGCACACAGCAGCGAGATTATGTTTGAGCTGTGTTTGTTCTAAGATGGACAGAACCTTTTCATCATTCTCATCATTCAGGTTTTCATCAGTAACACTTACCAAGGCTGGAGTGCCGAAATTTTTTTGTCCACCTTCAAGCAAGCACTTCTTGAACATATCCTCATTCTCAAGTATGACTCTTATTAGTATGTTTGCCAAGACCTACATAATAGCTGTATAGATCACTGCTATTAGTATGCTAGCATAAGAGCAAGTGCGATGACCTTAACAACTGCAGATTTTTATTGCCGTTTCCTTAGATCTAAGGCTAAGCTGCTAAGGAGTCAATGATAAATGATCATGTGGGTCATCATCATTATCAAGGGAACAAGGCAGCCCTGCTCTGAGCAATGTGTCTGCGTATAAAAGGACACCAGTGTCTCCCATGAAAAATTCATGGGCTTTCTTAGACGTGTTTTGTAATCCTGAAATATCATGTTCCACTCCATTTTATCCTTAATATTTTGGTTTTCAGCGATGATCTCTCACACATAAAGTGGTGATCCATTGTTTGAATGCTCTGTCACTGTTCTCTATTCATACTATTGCTCTCTGTGTCGCAGTGTTGTGTCAAGGAATTGAAGTCAAGGAAAAGGATAAATTGTTTTCCATGTGTTGCTGCACATTATACTGAGCCCATGAGGTCTACTGCTGAATGCAGAATTGTCGACAGTAATTGCTCACAGCTTTCTTCACACTGCTAACCTTTGACAAATGAGATATTTGTAATGGAACTGTATTCTAAATGGTGCTTTCCCCTAGTCCTATAGTCCCCTAGTGATTGAACCAACTCTTCACGATGTAATGCAAAGCCAAACTATGCGATCAGTCGCGGAGCAAATCTGTTTGAATGTTTACAGCCCCGGTTATAATTACATCCCATAATGATAAATAATTACTTCAGTAAAGTTACAGGGACACATTTAGGCTTACTTTTCTCATTCGTGATGCATGTGATATGGTAATTAATATCAGCATGGAAATTATGACACAATTTCTTAGTTAATGCTAATTACCTGCCTCGCCATGGGGGATTCTAGTGAGCCCTGTATGTTTTGGCTGCAAAAAGAGGCAGCGGTGATATGCACAGATACATACATCAGTGTAAACCTAAGGCACTGGCTGTGTGTCTGCTTAAAGGCATAGATTAGCATCATTTAGGAAGGACAAGAGCAAATGGGAAGATGTAATGAAATCAAATGTGTTTCTGAGCCTAGACAGAAGCTGTGGCTTGCAGGCAGGTTGAACTGCTCTGGAGCAAGAGAGTATTGGGCAACATAGTT
>OMKZ01019418.1:0-10148 GCA_900302535.1 Neoniphon sammara
CTCATCCAGCTGACCACGCTGCCCGTTTCCACCACCACACCCATGGCTGCTGCGGACTGCCAGAGCACCCTGCTGACCCTGAGCTCCGTCACCTCCCTGGCTACCCAGCAGGCTGTGGAGTGGGTCAGGGAGGCGGATGGGGACGAGCAGCAGCTGACTGGGGAGGGGGACCTGTGGGAGAGGGTGATAGTGGGCAGGGGTCATCAGGATGTAGGGGAAATGGTGTGGCAGGGTGCCGGGGGAGAGAGGAAGAAGGAGGAGGGAATTGTTTGGGACAGGGGAAACGAGAGGCAGATACTGCTAGAAAGTGCTGAGGTGCACGGCGACAGTTTGATCTAAACTTTTATTTATGGAAAACTGACATGGACACACAGCAGTGGAGTGTTAAGAGGTTTCTGGGAAGGAATGAAAGAGATGACAGTGTGTCAAAATGTACTAAGCTCACAGAAGAAGAAGAATTGTGTATGAATTAAGTATAATGCAGTACTCACTTAGATACCTATACAGTACTACTTTATATCAGGGAGTATCATTTACAATAGATTAATAGATTGTGTACAGTGAGTATTTTATCCCATATTGAGTATTTTAACACCTAGCCTATTTTGGTTTTGTCACCTAGTGTGTGTGTGTATGTGTGAGTGTGTGACAGAGAGACCGAAAAATATATAATACTTATATTGACATTTTGTTAGAGATGCTTTCATGCCATTTACATCCCCAAAGTATTCCCAAACGTTGCAGTTCATATAACTCTAATGGAGAGGTGAGTGATAATGGAAGCGCGTCAGTGAATTGCAGCTCATTCAAATGTTATTCAGCATGTTTGTATATATGACAATGTAATCCAAACCTAAAAATATGAATTTTCTGTTTAATTATACAAATAAGCAACACTAAAATTCACACTAAGCATTAAGAGCCACAGCTACAACCAAATGAGGGTGTCAGAGTATTAGTCTTTGTAGCATTGTAGACCAAAAGACAATTAAAAATGTCAGGAATTTATATGTTCCAGTATCAGACTAAAGTCGCCCTTTTACTTTGACAGAAAAGCGGAATTGACAGATGACAGGCACAATATCTCAAATAAATGAAATCCTTCAGAAGCGCATAAGGCTGTGTGATGTATTGATATTTTATCAATATCATGAGATGAGATGTCATCTGGGATTTTGGATATTGTGATGTCATGATATGATGCAAGTGTTGTTTTTTTCCTGGTTTTAAAGGCTGCATTACAGTAAAGGGAGGCAATTTTCTGATCTAATTAGACTGTTGGAGCTGTTCTGTTATTTGTCTCCATGCTTGGTCATCATATCCATGTTACTAATGATTTTATGAGTTTATAAACAATCTTGTGTGTAAATAACTTGTGAAAGCACCAGTAGTTGTCCTTATTACAAAGTCTTCAAAAAGATATTGTGATATTTGATTTTCTCCATATCACTCAGCCTTAGCAGCATAACTCCTTATAACTGGCTGTATATCCTCCATACATTTTTGACCACTTGATTTAATCTGTCGTGCCACCTTGTTAGACGCTTAGTCAAATTCATTGACTTTATGGGGTCTCATTAATTGTCCAAATTTCAGTGTGACAACACTAATAAGCAATCAAGTTTTCATACTGCACATTATGAAGCAAGCCCTAAGTTGTTTTCCTTACTTGATTGTCTGTATTGTATGTGTTCCTCATTTGGTTGTATTTGTATGTTCATTTAATTGGTGCCACACTGTTGGCCCCTTCAAACTACACTAAGTTATCAGGTGTAATTCTTGGTAAGGGATGTTGCTCTCATTTTTGTTTTCACTGTCTTCACAAGATTTGGTCAACAACAGTTTTTGGAACAGCAATATGTCTTATTTGTTAAAACTGAACAGAGGAAGTGTATTTCTGTAAGCAGTTTGCTTGTTGAAGCAGAGAAATTGTAAATCACACCTCTGTACACTGCCACAACTACTGAGCACTCGTATCTGCAACCTTAATTTTAATTTATCAGGAAACGTTTGGGATAAATATAATAAACAAGTTATGTTGTGAAGTTGATAAATCGAACTTTTTTTTTGACAGATCTTTGATAGTGTGGTCAAGATTAACATGCACACTCATAAAACTGCAGGTTAACCATAAAATAAGGGAATATCGTTATTAATACCTCCCTACAAAATCAAATAAATATATAAACAAAAAAATAAAATGAATAGTGTGATTATCATACTCAATGTGTTTTTGATTGATGACTTCACAATAACACTATATGCACTTTATAATTTCGCAGTGACATTTATAAATAATCTTGCGACATTTGATAATAGGATAACTTGCTTTATCATGAGAAAAAAAATAATTTTAAATTGATGCCATCTTATTTTGACGTCACGAAAAAGTAATGCCATAATCAACATGTTAACAATAAGTAATGCCTGGATTTTGCTAGAAATCGCAAACAATAATATCTATTATTTTTCCAAGAATGGGTGGGCCCCATGGTGACGTTTTGGGGGGAAAAGCGCTCCTGTGCGTCCCCCTAAAAACGCCCCTGTGGCTTGCGGAACCAATTAAATCCCACTGCGTTGCGTGCATGCCAACATGAACGGCGACATAAACATGCTTCATTGACAACTACACCGGACCGGGTTCGTGTGCAAAGCGTCAAGTATTCCCAAAAAGGTTCACCGAAGGAGTGTAAATACACCGTTACGGCGTGGGGGGAATTATTTTTGTTCGGTCTCCATCCAGTTTACGGCTAAACCACCTATAACAAGGCTGGAGTGCAAATGGCAGAGCAGGAGCAGAAGATAACCGTGGACGCGCTGGACATGCCGGTGCCTGGACGGTCGCGGACCGGGAGAGCGGTGGCTCTGGCTCGGCTACTGCACCAGGAATGCTCTCAACTCCTCCAGCTATACGTGAGTATCAGTTTACACACTCATAACGCTAGTTCACGTCCCGTCTTTGCTGTGGGATAGAGACTCCCCGTCCCCGTTACTTTATTGGCTCTCGGCGCGTGACATATTTTCCAAAGCATGTTTTTGCATGACGTAGCTAGCTACCTGTCTGGTTTGAATGATATATTTGGGTCTCCCGGAGTATGCGTTTTACATTTAAGAGTGTGCACTGTGTTCTTAAAAGGACTGAGTGATACTGTGGTGCATAATTTAATCATCCTAAAAGACCACCCCTCCCTCCTTCCCGTCCCATCCATTTCCCCTGGGGTCTTCGCCTAATGGATAGAGTGTATTGGATTTTCCTGCTTCTATGCTCCTGTATCTCATCTAACATTTAGAGCACCTCTTAATTGATCAATATAATCAGTATTGTTGTCACTAAGGCTTAGATTCATAATTGATCTTACACCAAATTAAAGGCAGAAGTGCAAGGCCGGTGCTGCCTTGTGCCTCATCTCTTGCTTTTCTCTCAGCATCAGCTAGACAACCGTCAATCAACCTTGTACCTCTTGCCCCTCCTCTTCCCGAGCGTCATGTCTCCCCATCCTCACCCTCCTCTCGCCCTTTCAGAAGGAGAGGGAGAGCTTCTTGTCGGACCACACCCCAGAGGGGGGCCGCATCGTGTCCCTCGCCCCAGACTCGGAGGAGCCCAGCACTGTGGAGCAGGTGCAGCTGCTGCACTCGGCTCTGCGCCAGTGTTTGGGGCTCCTCCACTGCCTCATCCTGAGAGAGGAGGAAGAGATGGGTGAGCTGGAGGGCGATTATGAGACCATGAGGAAGAATGTCCGCGCCAGGCTGCAGCATCTGCTCCACAGCACCAAAGTTCTGGTGGATACTGAGGACACGAACGTGGAAGTCACCCCGGATGACCAGTGCAGCGAGGTACAGTATCTGTAAAGGCAACATGGCTTATGGGCGGTTCATGAGCCCTCTTTTCCTCCGTACAATACAATTTTCTCACCAACATGTCTCAGTTATATGCCTTCTTATGGGTGTCCATGGTAAACATCAACTGTAACAGTTGACATTCTGCATATAAGGGCCCCGCAAAGTATGGCATTTTCTGAAAGCTTGCCCCTGATATGTTCTTTAATAATATTATGAATAAAGTGATATGTTTAGGATTCAATACATCACACAGGCTCATGTTATACTATGTTTTTTCAAGTAGGCCCACGGTCAGCCTGGGCTGATTTACCGTAATATCAAATAGACGATATTTTTGGCCCTATGCAATATTTTCTACATAATTGAATTTCCCCACAACCTCCCTGAACTGCCGCCCGAATTGCAGGACTGTGTGCAATTTACATTTCAACTTAATATGTGTACAAATGCCTGTTCTACTTGTGATAGAACTGTGAAAAAGTCTGCAACAAATTCAAGCCAATTCTGGTTGTTTTGACACAAACGAAAACATCAATTCTTGGCTTTTAAATATAAGATTTGAAAAAAATGTGCAATAATGTGCTATGTAAGGGATATTTAGCTAAGACATTTAGCTTTTATATTGCAAAATTTTATGAGTATTGAGTATTTCAATTATTTATTGAATCCATTTTTGGGGGGGACTGGGGAAGGGGAAGGTAATACTGAATGCTGCAACAATGTCGCGCTATTACATTTTGGATGTCACTCCTTCAGTTGAAATTTGAATTACATGATTGACACCTATATTTGAATAAGACTCAAGAATAAAATCAGTTATTTACTTTTAGACCCAAAGTATCCACTAAATCCCTCAGAAGTCACAGGATATGTTTGCTTTTAATTTATTGCATGTGACTTTGGGATTTGGTCCATCTAATACCGCAACTTGTTGAAAAGGTGTTTTGCATATTTTCCTCCTCTTCTGCTCTCTGTGCTGGCCATCGAGGGTGTTCTCTGATATGATCATTCTCCTTATTTTTTTCAAAGAAAGTAGACAGTTCACTCTCCCTCCGAGTTTTCCAGATAATACACTGAAAATGGGCAGCGAAAGAGAAGGGTTAAGTGAGCACAATCTGAACAAATTCTAGCCAGCAGCAGCACATGAAAACACAGGACTGCTCACCCACTCAATACCCTGTCTTATCCTTGCTTTCATGTGTAGGGGCTCATGAGTGGCATTGAGGGTTTATGTGCCTAAGACCTTTATTGGTGTCTTCTATGTAGGAAGTTGATGGTGCTGTGGGGTCTTTTGCGGTCAAAATGTGGACCTATCGAGTTCTGCTGGAGCTAATCCACTGGGCCGACCATGCCACGCAGACGCTTCACACCTTACACACAGAGAGGAACGGGACGGAAGAAATCTAATGTTTTCAAAAAAATCCATCAGCAACTATGAACTGACCCAAATTCTAACAGCCAGCTTTGACTTTTCTGTATTCCAGATGTAAAGAACGAGTGATATGAATATGCTCTGTGAATGCTAAGGGTTACAAAATGTACCGCTTAACTAAAATCACAACTAAGCCCCTCTAACAAAGTCCACTAGACAGCTTAACCCAGACATTGGTATTTCCACAGCAAGTGTTAAGATGACCTCTAGTTTGTCACAGTTGCACATTCCTTTGACAAAAGGGTGTGTGCAAACTTTTAGTCCCCATTAAGGTTTACTTGCTTTGGTGGGAGGCAGAGTTAGATTGGTTGAATAGTTCTTTTTTGTGAGTGTGTAAAATGTGTAATTTATTTTATTTAAGTGGATTTTCTCAGTGATGACAAGTTATCTGCTGTTATTAACACACCAGACTCAAACTAATTGCTAATATGTAGCCAAAAATGACATGACTGATAAACTGTGATTGAATGTGTAGCCATATTGACAGATAATGTCAATTGGTTATGCAGCTTTCAGTGCAAAGTAATTCCAACTCAAATCCAGTATGTTTTCAAATGCATACTGACTTTATGCTTATATTGCTTCTGGTTTGGCACAATCTGTGATTACCAAGTGTCATGTTTCCTGCTGTGTCCAAGTTCTCTCAAAGTTGCATTGTATAATCATACTTGAACATGCTGCTATATTGTTTTAACAAATTTTCAGACTGTTACATTAATGTTGTACAGTAGGATTGTACTGCCTTTAGCCAGAATACTCTGCACCAAACTCCTTTACTGTAGTGTGAAATGTCTCTAACACCGCATACACTGACTGAATATTATAATAAGGGATGAATGAGTTGTAAATTGATGTTCCCAAACCTGCTAGTATGGTGGTTTTTATCCCATGTTTTCCTTTGAATTCTCTGTTGATTAACTGGATGTGCAGTAGAGATTAAAACTGAGTCATATCTATTGTGCCTATACTGGATTCACTGACACCTGAAATAGGCCAACTTGAATGTATTAACACTGATATGGCTGCACTTCTAACTAAGTACGTCAAAGATGATGCGCCTTATCTAATATATCAACCGCATTTCACTCTCAGCATCCAAAAAAAAAAATGAATGATGGGGTTTTAAGCCTTTATTTTGTTTAGAAGTGTACCCCATTTTACCATTAGAACCCCCAAGGATATTATGCACATGCGCACTGTGCAGTCTACCGGAGCGCGAGAGGTAGGGAAGGGAGTCCTAATGGCGGAGAACGTACGGTCGCCTTTTGACTACCGGGAGCCACCGACCCTCGACAGCGACGGAGATGGGAGCAAACCGCCGCCGCCTCGGGGGTGAGTAAAGCGAACCCTTGTCGCCACACCGGGTGTTTTCACCGGGGATTTGTAAGCAAAAATCAAGAGGCAGGAACGCACGCGCTGTGATCGTGCACGTTTGTTTAGTTCCAAGCCTTTATTCGCGTGCATGATTTTAACGTTATGTTGCAAAAAACGGAGCAGGGAAAGTGATTTTTGTTTGGTTTTAGGTCGGGGCTGCGGTGTTCTGCACGCTTTCGTCTTCTGGTAACAGTCTCAATACAGAGCTAACAGGCAGCTTTTGATTTTTGATGTTCTGTGGGGAAAGAAGTCATTCTGTTAGCCTAACGTTAGCTACTGTAAGCTAACTGGCTAGCTGTGGTTTAGTGAGCTTAGCATGCACCGAGTAGAAATCACCAGCTAAGTGTTTACTGTTTAGTGTAACCTGCTGTCCGGGGTCATCCACCTGTGTACGAGTCTTGTTATAATGTTGATTGCTTAGATTGCAGATCTCTAAAAATGTTCCCCTAGCAAAGCACGCAGATCAGTATTTGTTACCCCATTATAACACTGGTTGACTGTTCAGCTAGTGTATATGACTCGCCGATGCTTAGCTTTTGAGTAAACAAAGTTGCTGACCATTAACAAAATGCATCCGAAAACAGTGACACCGCCTGTCAAAAAGCTGAACGAGTGAGGGATGCTTGGTTGTGCATAAACAGTTTTATGTAGCGGACTTACAAAATCCAACGTGATAGAATGAAGGGTGGAGTCAGTCCACACATTTTAATAATAATCGTAATAATTATAACTGAGATTTAGACCAGTAATTTGTCTCACTGCCTGCTACAGTATGCCCAACGCTGTTTGTCAGGCTACGATAACTGTACTGTCAGGGAAACGGATATGATTTGAGTCGTGATTAAATGACACCGGCGCGATGTCTTCACTTGCACATAAAAAATAAATCTGATTTTGCAAATCAAAACTGAAACACCGTGATAACGTGCAAATGAAGGCATTTTTGGTCTACATTTATCGGGGCCTGTCTTTCCTCTCCCGTGCACTAGATGCCAAAACCAACAATACCAGTAGTGCAGGAGATTCCCAAATTAACTAATCCATGATGGCATTACAAATTGATCAAGACATTTTTATTTTTCTGCAGGGGAACATTCCTAACAGATGGAAAAAAAATGCAGCTAAACAGACACTAGAAAAAGACAAAACAGTGAAACATGGACTGTACATGATGTATAGCATCACCATTATCAGCATCACTGACAATATTTTCAACACTACTGTCATCATAATCACTTTAACAGTTAAGAGCCTTTTAGTTGTTGATTTGTATGATTCACCTACCTGATAGAAAAGCACTGTAAACAGACTGAAGTATTCATTTGCCAGACACTGTATGCTTAGCTCATTTCTGTTGCTCTCTATCCAAACATTTACACTAGTGTAGTCTTAAGCATTGCTTTGTCTGAATGCATCATTGTGCTAAATGAAGCCTGTGGTTGTGTTTTTCTAGACGTGTGTGTGGGAGAAAAAGGAAGGGAACACCTGTGAAGGTGTGTGACCGAGCATATGTAACAGAAGATGAGGAGGAGGAGAGCATGTCGGAACACAGCTACAGCCCTGGTACACACACACACACACACACACACACACACATTTTATCACCGTCTGTTTGTGTATTTATCCACTCTTGGCAATGATGGAAAATGACTGTAAAATGTACCAAATGCCCAAATTAGCAGGGTGTTGTAGTTAGTAGGGAGACCCTCCCTCAAACACAAGGCCCAGGTTGAGGGATCAATACAGAATCACACAATAATGTAAAGATGTACTAGGTTTAACCAGTCCAATCTTTCCCAGGTGATGGCCAGTACCCAGAGGGTGCAGAGGACCGCCTCCCTCCTCCTGGCAGTCCCTACTATCTGGCTGACCCTGCACAGCTCTGGTAAGGAAGATCCTCAGTAATGGAAACTTCGTGGGGCCTTATGTCTACCATTGCTTGTTTTGATGAGTAAGTGATCTACATTTCTAAGTTGTTTTTGTTTCTCAGTGTGCCAGAGCTGGGTGAAGAGGGAGCCAGTGGTGTTCGGGGACCCGTACTCTTCCACCCTCCACCCAACTGTCGGATTCGAGAAGTCCACTGCGGGACCCAGGTGCGACTGGTCGTCATAGCAATTCGAGACATCGCCAAAGGGGAGGAGATCACAGTGGACTACAGCCTGACAGATTGGGGCGAGAATGCCATGGTGAGTGTAAATCACTTTATATCTTAAATACTGCATTTGGTACAAGTAAGGGATAATCCATGATGAGGTGATCTTCTCTCTAAATAATAATGACAGCTGCGGAGGCAAAGAAAACCCCCATCATGCAGCAGATGGGGGTTCCCCATGTAAAGGTCATTATTTTTCAATAGAAGACCACCTTGGAGTGGATTATCCCACTTATTACATGGCTTCACCTTATGAAAGATGTCAGTAAATTAACAGAAAATAATCATTAATCATTTACAGATGTTTTATTGGCCTACAAGCTTCCACTAAGGAAAAATATTTCATTGCTTTCATTTGTAGAGCTGTTTCCATACCAACGTTAGTAGTTAAAGGAAAGAAATAACAATAAAAAGTTCTTTCCAGGGTGGGGGGTGTCGTCGTGTTTATGTTTCAAGGTTGCCAAGTATGACAGGGAGGCAGCTAGGAGAGCCACTCACCAGATCTGCTGCTGTTGCCTGGATTCGGGGAAAGTTGCTCCACTTTTGCCTGTATGTGGTGGTGTGAGCCAAGTAATTTAGTCAATGGAGGTTAACGGTTGTAGCGTCTTTATGACACTGGGCATTGCCTTTCAGCCACTAAACAGACTTCTTTCTGTACATGTAGCCAGCTTACTAACATTAGTCTACAACACACACAGCAGCAAGGCTTCAGGAAGCGTATTAATTTGGAACAAACAGATACGGTGATGAGGCAATGGATGGTCTTCTATTCAGATATAGAAATAACCAACCAGAGAATGGTTTGACTGACCAATCAGAATCAAGTATTCACCATAGATGTGTTAGACGGAATGCGTAACTTGTGTTGTGTGTATTATGTCAGTATGTTTAGGTAAAAGGGATTTCTTTCATATCTGTATCTAAACAGGAGGAAGAGGCTGGTCCCCACCCATTGTCCCTCTCTGTCTCTGATTACCTCACCCCCTCCTGGTCGCTATCACCCTCATCTTCCCCGCTCACCCACTCTGAGCCCAGTGACTCTGACCGTGAGGAGGACGAAGAGGAGGAGGATGATGACGATGACGACGATGACGAAGAAGAGGAAATGGAGGAGATGAGGGGCCGCATGCTCCGCCGTCGCAAGAAACGCAAGATGGCCGCGGCGGTCAATTCAAAGAAGAAGAGCACAGCTGTTTCCTCCAGAGGACCCGGGCGCCCCTGTTCGTCTTTTTCCCGCCCAGCACCCGTTGCGCCCCCAGCCAGATCCCAGTCCCAGCCCCCAGTCAGTGCCCTGGCACCCCCAACCACCAACATCAACAATAACATTAACATAAACATTGGCAGCTCCAG
>OMKZ01019420.1:0-12591 GCA_900302535.1 Neoniphon sammara
GGATGACGAGTCAGGTAGGACCGAGGGGAAAGGGCTGGGGGGATGGAAAGGGGGTCAAGATGGTATGTGTGGCTTACAGGCCTTCAAGACTTGTTGAATTCCAAATGAATGAGCACGTGAGACTGACTGAGGGAGTGAAACGGGGTTGGGAAGGATGTGTTGGAGTGATATGATATGATGGTCTAGAAGTAGATTTAAGGGATGAAGTGTGTGAGAATATATATCTTACACAAGTGCAGTTCATCGATATCCTTAAAATCTTTACACCATTACTCAAACAGACAGCCATTATATGAATTGTGGGTGAGTTGGACTTATTGATTGAGTCCGTTTCTGATCTGAAGAACAGTGGTTGGACCCCCCAGAGAGCCATCCTTATTTTCATCAATAGCACTTAGCCAAAGCCCTCTAACTCTACCCTCTTTATACCACTTATCTGCTGAGATCTTACCACTGGTCTGTCAGTCTTCAAAGAAAATCTTTTGGATATTTTGCAGACAGCTTTGAGACTGGAGCATTTTTGCCTTTGTGATCCAACACAGAGATACAGTCAGAGAGATGCTAATCTTTACTTTTCAAGTGCAGTCTTTCTATTTCTGTAAATCTCCCTGCGAGTGCGAGGTGTCCCAGAGGGAACCTCCTTCCTCTGGCAACTTTGTTTATTGCTAACTTCCTATTTCCTTGTTAATCCTGATGCAGTCGTAAACCTGCGTGCGAGCTTTGCCGAGGTGTCAATGGAGGTTAATGAAAAGTGGATGGAAGGAAAAGTAACAGTCTAATTAATTGAATTCTCGGCAGCCGTGTGTATCAGCCCTGGATCAGCCTATGTCGGGCTGCGGGCCTTCAAATCAGAGACAACTTCTGTCGACTGATCAAACTACTCAACACCTATTAAACACGTCAAGAAACACCTTCCCCGAGACGCGCCTCTCATCCCACCACCCGATAATTGCTTTGTGGTTAATTACCAAGCTAATCTTCCAGCCGCAGATATCAGCCGCAGACGCCGCGCTCGCTCTCTCTGTCTCAGGGCCAGGAGAATGGCATCGAGTGTTTTATCAACGGCATTTTCAGACCTTGTAAAATAAGCTTCTTAATCCAGCACTATATGGTGCTAATCATTTGCCGGCAGTATGATGTCACAGAGTGTTGATTGTCGTGCAGATCAAAAGTTTTTTTATTTTCTTTTTTCCCCCCTCTTTTTTTTGTACCTCAGAAAGTTTGTCAAAAAATGTTTTTCATGGATATTGCTTCAGGCGCGTCGTGCCTACTCCCCTGTTGGAAGAATCCATATAGACGATTATGCAGAACATGTGTCTAATCAAAGTCAGTCAAATTTGCGGCTTGAAAAATTCGTGTTCAATAGATCAACATTCATGGGGACCACCGGCTCGCACCCTCAAGCCCGTCTCATGGTTTTATAGACTGGAGATTTAGATCAGGGTTCTGCATCGCTGTCTCTGCCAGCAGGAAGAGATCAGAGGCAGTGAGGCAGACTGATAAAAGGAGCCGGTGTGTGTGTGTGTGTGTGTGTGTGTGTGTATGTTTTTGAGTTTGCCTGTCTTTGTGTCTTCCTGGATGCTTGTCTGTCAGTCTACAAATGTGAGTGTGCGTACTTGTGCGAGCCCGATGCCTGCACGTGTGTGCAGACGTGTGAAGCAGGAACGACGGGAGTGTCAAAACAGCAGGAGGAGGATCTGAGGGTCTAATAATAGAGACTGACAGAGGCAGGCAGAGAAACAACATCATAAACACATGCTAACAAATCAAAAAGATGGTGATGTGCTAAAACACCAAACAGCGCTCTCATCTCACTGCGCCTCTAACAAGCTTCAGAAGTCTCACCTCCACCTGCTTCTCCTCCTCATCTCTCTCCTCTCCCACCTTTCTTCTTCATCTTTTAAGGTTGTTCTGCGTTCCGTCGCCCCTCATCCTTCCCGCTGTGCATCTCACCATCCCTCGTTATGCCGCTGTCAGTGCAGCTTGCCAGCGTGAATGACAGGTGTCAGTTTAGGGGTCTGAGGTTCCCCTTAAGGGCAAGCGTGTGCGCAGATGTGTGTGTGGGCGGGTGTGCGTGCGCGGGAGCAATCTGGATTTCAGATATGCTACCGAAATAGAAGCGGAAATGGCTGCCAGAGATGGTCACAAACCTCAGGGAAAGGGTTGATGTGTGTGTGCGCGTGTGTGTCAGCAGGGTGACTGGCTGCAGAGTAGTTGACGGATGTACCCACACTGTAACTTCTACTGTATCTCTCGAAATCCATTTTTATCACTCCGTGCTTTGTCATCTCGGAATCACAGAGGCATCAGACAACCAGTGGAGCTATCATTCTGAATAATTAACAAGCTCAAGAAACTCCAAATTAAGCCACAAATTAGATTTTTATACTTCCCCTCCCACGTGGCAGGTTCCCTAACAACATGTACTATTTTTAAATGTTTGATTCTGGAGGGTTGAAAACTCCAGAAGCAAACAAAACAAAACCTGAGTCGATAACAAATTAAAGAGTGTGATCCTTTGGACAGATACAATCTTCAGTCAAGGTGCCTAGTGCCTTTGCTAGTCTCAACACAATTAGCACCACATATATTCTTAACCTAAACCGCTGAAACTCAGTCGGCTGGTATGGGGAGGAGTCTGAATTTGTCTTTGTGTTTTGGTAACCGGCAATTCTGCATGCATGTGAAAAACAGGGGTGTTATATACTGGGTTTATGTGGTATATGTGTATATGTGGGTCTCTGTGTAAGTGTGTGTGTGTGTGTGTGTGTGTGTCTGTGTCTGTGCAGGCATGAGAGAGAGAGAGAGAGAGAGAAGGACTACGTAGCGGCGATTGTCTGCTGGATTAGTGACATCCATTTTTCTCGCACGCTCACATTTGTGCACACGTACACACGTGTATGCACGCGCACACACGTGCACACACACATGCACACACACACAGATTGGCCTTTCAAAGCGTATAAGCAGCTTTGAACAGCACACCAAGAAACTGCATTTGTTTTGCTCACAATCCCCTTTTCCAGCTCAACAAATACACAGCAGATATGTCCTTCTACAGCAGCAGTGGACTGTAGTGTACATGTGTTTTTGTGCATGTGTCCTGTGTGTGTTTGTGTGTGTGTGTGTCCAAGTGTCTTATTCTCAAAGGACTTTGTGTGGCTCATTTGGGTTGTCATTACCTATGACCAACAAGTCTCTCAAACCTTAAAGAACTTTCTCAAGCTAATTGATTGATTTCATTTGCCTCACTCCTAAGTACCAATTAGCAACAAGTATTTAAAACCTGTTAAATTAGTTTTCCGAATGCAACTCGGGGATTTCAAACTTTCCCTAGATCCAGTTTTACAGTGGAGTATCGGATAAAGACACTTTGCTTTTATTGCTCCTTCCAGACACTATTAAAATAAAGAGACTAGAACATTGACTTGGCAAAGCCAATACAAGTTTAGTTTGCTCAAGCAACACAATGAGACAAACAAATATGGGCATAGCGAGCAGCATGGGGAGCTTTCATTTGGCCAAAGCGGAGGAAGAGATTTACTGTCACACTCTGCACCGCCTCATAAAATGGCCGTCTGGAAACACAGGCAGGAGAATGGGAGCGCTTGTAAATTCCCACGGCAGTGCCTGATGCCCGAATCCAAACCGCATTGATCAGGAGGAAGAATGATTAAAACATGCATTAGATGAAATAAGATCAGGCCTTGACATTGATTTAAACATGAAGCCCAGGGCCGGGTTTTATGGCCTCCACCCATGGTCCAGTGTGCTTATGTGTGTGTGTGTGCGTGCGTGTGTGTTCATATACCTGCGTGTTTTCTTCTCATTAAATATAAATGCTTCTTAATGAAACAGGTAGAATGAAATCCAACAACCACTGTCTCCCGTCAATAAGGCCCGGGTTTAGTCATCGGCGGACTTCACCACCACAGATGCACGCTGCCCACTCAGCCTCGCTTCAGCTCAATCACACGCGCATGCTGATTAGCCGCTTTCAGACAATCTCCCTCTCCTCCTTTCCTCCCTCTTTCCCTGGCTCAATCCCTCCATCCGCCGGGCCGGATAATAAATCATAGGGTAGTATTGTGACGTATGTGACAGGATATATTAATCTCTTAATTAGAGAATGAAAAGGTAGCGCTAAATTTAGTCTGGCCTTTATGCCTAACCCCGCCCCTGTCTGCGCTTGCTCCGCCGCCTGGTTCCCCTCAATAACGTCTCTTCTGTCTCATTATGGCTCCGCTTCTCTGTATCTGCGCTAATGTGGCTCTGTTTGTCTCCATACAGTTTTTCTCAATCTTCGGGTTAATTATTTTCTTTGACAGCGGGCAGAAAAACTTTCAAACTGCCCCACTAAACATCTGCAGTGAGTTGTTTTTTTTATTTTTTTATTTTTTTTTCCTTGTCAGAAAAGCTGTAATTACGCCTCGCCAAAACTCGGAGATGGACAAAGTGAGTCCTGATTAACTAATCAAGTCTCCTAGCACAGGTGGCAGAGTGCGCGTACCCAAACCGCGCTCTTCCTTCTCTTTTGTGCACCGCATGTTCCCACCATGAATCAAACAAAATAAACCATGTTTAAGTCATCTGATATGTTGTCATTTTGGGGTATATTTTGAAGTGGAGGGCTGAAAGGATTGTCTTGTAATCAAGGTAGATTAAGATAATGTTTAATTGTTATCATTTTCATTTGGCATAAAAAAGTGGTCTATACTTTAACATAGATTGTAATTATATCTCACGCGCTGATTGTAAGACCTTGTTTGTTTTTTTTTTCTTGTTTGAGTTCTTTCTAGAAATATACCACACACAACCATTTTCAACACCACTGAGTAGGTCCATGCTGCTGCTCCTGCCTATCAAATACAGAACAACGCTTATAGAGCTGGACTGGAGGGGTCCCCCAAGACCAGGGCTGTCCCCTGAGAGTCTGAGAGTGTGTATAGTGTGTGTGTGTGTGTGTGTGTGTGGTGAGGGAGTGTAAGAGTAAGAGAGAGAGAGAGATTTTCTGTGTGTGTGAGTGTGTCGGGAGGGTTGGGGGCATTAGCCTCTGATTGAGTTTTCAGAGAGCAACGCGGGGTGCGAAAGGCTCGACAATGGTCTAACAGAATTAGTAGCTTGTGATGAATGGTGTGTGAGAGCAGCACTGACAGGCCGCTTTCACAAATACACACAGCCATGTGTGTGTGTGTGTGTGTGTGTGTGTGTGTGTGTATGTATAAGTGTGTGTTCTCCTCTGTACTCTGCCCACTGGTTCAAGGACTTTTTCGTCCATGCAGTCGGAGCTACACAGGGCTGCAATGAGCAAAGCAGTGATGGACACACACACACACACACACACACACCACGTCTCTATACTTGTCTCTCAGTGGGCCAAGCTTAGGGTTTGAAAAATGCCCTGCAGTCAGGATCAATAAAGATTGGGCTATTCAACATACCTAACAGCACGCACACACACACACGCGCACACACACGTATACCCACAAAAACTCTATGATGAATAAGAAAATAAACAATCATAACCCTTGTTCTATTTCTCTGACTCAATAAAGACATTGTTGTACCGGAGCTGATATTGAAGCAAAAGGGAGATAATGTACACACACATTCACAAGTACACACACACACACACACACAGAGATACATAAGAGCAGTGTTTAATAAAAGCTCTGGGATATTGATCACAGGAGATGGATGCTGACTCACATTAGAGGGAGGGAACCTGGAGCGATGGAGACAGAAGGAGAAGAAGAAGAGGAAGAGATGAGAGATGAATAGAGATGAAGGGAAAGAGGAGGGAGGGAAGGATTTCTGAAGGATTTTAGCAAAGAGCTGACTCTGATTCCTTGTTTTTTTTTTATATAATACAAGCTTACATATACAAATTACCAATAACGCTGGAGCCACTCTCAATTATACAGTCTGTGTGTGTCTGCAGTGAGGCCCCACCCATATTACCAGTATTATTATCTGGTAACAGAGACACAAGAGGGGTGAAATATCACCGGCACTGGACTACTAACTTGCTGACGACTATACTGCCGCCCTAATATGGAATTTAGTGAGCTATAATGATCTCTCATGCCACCTACAGATCTGCCAGACAGTGTCTACGTGTATGTGTGATGGTGTGTGTGTGTGTGAGAGAGAGAGAGAGAGAGGGGGACAAAGAGAGGGGGAGAAAGAGCAGCGAGGGCAAATTGAGAATTCTCCGGCCAATTATGAGTGATCATCATTTTCCCCTGCATGGCACTGAAACTACATTTGTAGTTTAATGGCCAGTGCTTTACTTCTTAATGAAGACTGGAGGTATCAGATGGAGTATGAATGAGAAAAAGTGTGTGCGTGTGCGTGAGTGTGTGTGTGTCGGGGCGTGTCTGGGCCAGATTCACATCACTCTTTTGTTTCCAGCTTATCTCGTATCCGCTGTCTTTTTTCTTTCCTTCATTAAGTGCTTCTGTGTTTATTTTACAGTTTCTGTTTTGTTTTGGTTTTTATGCTTTGTCTCTCCTGTCTCTTAGTCTTTGTTGCTCTGTCTGTTCTTTAACTCATGCTTTCCTTCTTGATTTGTCATTATTTTTTGTGTCTTTTCTCCCATTTTTCCTTTTTATCCCCCCTCCCCTTCCACTCCACCTCCTCCAGTTTACCTTGATGATGAGGAGGATGAAGATCCATTTGGAGACTATGTGATCAGTAAGTTCTGTCTGACTGTAGCTTGTCTTAGATTGCCACTAAAGACACCCTTGTCCTTGTGTGTGATTGTGTTTGATGTGCTGTTGTGCACTTCACTGTGTTGGTCTGTGTGTGTGTGTGTGTGTGTGTGTGTGTCTTGCTGCATTGTCCATCAGGTGATTATCTATATGAGCGAGGCTGCTGTACAGCACAGTGATATCATCTAAATGGCCTCCACCTGAGAGCCAGGAACATTATCCAGGAGACAATCATAAGACATGCTCCGTCTGAAATTAGGTTTGGGTTGTGTATAACTGTAAGTCGTTTGTTTCAGTTTCCACATGATCATAGAATATTGGCATATCAGTAGTAAACATTACATTTCATTTACAATGTCCACTTGAAAGTTGACAGGATGTTGATTTAGGTTTTAATCACACCGCATTTTTTCCCCTCAGTTGTCTAAGTTTTTTTGTTTGTTTGTTATTTATGTAGTCATTAATTTATTAATTTTTTTATTCTTTATATTTATTTATTTTATTTTGTTTTATAATATTTTAGTTTTTGTTTATTTAGTTATTTATTTATTTTCTTGTTTATTTATTTGAGTAAAAAATGCGAGTAAAAAAAATGCCAAGAGTCTTTTTGGGCTTTAGGAAAAAAAAACAACAAAAACAAAAACAACAAAAAAAAAAAGCCGGCCAGTGACATTTCTGACACATTGTAACCATAACAATGGAGTTCTGTATCCAAGCTGGTTAGTTTACTATATTTAGCTACATTTAGCCATGGTGAAGAGCAGGCGGTTTGAACTATCTCTTGCTTTAGAGTCAGAAAATGAAGCTTTCCCATGAGTCTGTGAACAGCCAGCAGCCGACACACAGCAGGCATTTTATATGTTTGTGGTTGTTGCTATGGGAAACACTTTTCTGAAAAGTTGAACTTGTTTCAACGGGGAAAAAGAAAAGGCCAGCGGCAGCGTTTTTTGACTATCATTTTTAGAATGACCGCTTTTTGGGTGTTTAATGGCCGCTTTCAAAAATATTCCATGTAAAAACAGATGGAGAGTAAAAACGCCCTTAATGTGCAAAAAAAAAAAATGCAGAAAAATAATTGGTTTCCCTCCATCATTAAAACAATCATAATTAATAATCGTGATCGCAATATTTAACAAAATAATCAGCATTTCTGTTTTAGCCATAATCATGTTTGATACACGGCAAGGCCATTGTTTTCTTCACATGCCTCATTTACATGTATTAGCTCCTTTCATTATGATCTCCTGTTCATTTGCACACATCCAACTGGTTAATCTCTTTGTACTTGATCAGAGAAAATTTCCCAGAGGGTTTTATTTTCTATTTTTTTTCTCTCTCCCTCCACTATTGGAAACTCGACCTTATTTGCTTGCGTCTCAGAATGTTTGTCTGTGTTAGTGTGTATTAGTGGTAATATTTGCTTTATTGGGCTGTGGAGTTTTCATCTGTTTTCATTAGTATGGCCAGAGTGGAGAGAGTGAGTGAGACCGCGTCGCTGGAAAGAGGAGAGAGATGTATGTGTGTTGGGAGGTGAATGTTAGTTTTACTATTTTTTGTTTATTTTTTTTGCCCTTAGTTTTAATGGGATTTTTTTTTTTTTACGTTGTATGGATCTTCGACTGTTTACTCAAGGGCATAACCTGAATGGGAGCACAGTGAGCAATTCGTGCGCAGGGCAGCAAGCGTTTCGCTGATCTCACAGCCTCACAGTTCACAGAGAGAGCCAAGGTCAGAGATATGGAGCACTGGTTGTCTGCTTTGGATCATGTAAAAGGTTAATCCTGTTGAAGTTCTGCTTTGAAGATAGAAAGAAGTGGACTATTAGCACACTCCTGCACACACACACATTTGAACACACATGCAATCACACGGATATACGCACATAGAGATTATAATAACAAGACAAACAATATGCACGTCAACCGCTAATTAATCTGTTCAATTGTGCACAAACTAAACCAAACATGATGCACATGGAAAGAATTTTGGAACGTTTTGAGTCAAACTGGAGACTTTTGCTGAATATTCACAGGATTTTCAGGTCTCATTAGAATAAATGAGGCAAACAAATTCTGTGATATTTAGTAAGGTTAATTTTACCTTATCCTTTACTTCTTGTTGCCTGTAAGTGAAAACATGTCAGCAATTTGCATCTCGCCGCTCCCAGTCTCCTTAGTTTGTGGTGAATTAATATTCAGAACTGCTAGTAAATTAAAGTCTTAAATGTCATTTATTTTTCATATGATGTAAATACAGCAACTGTGGGAAGTTAGTAACCTCTTAGCATCAATTGATTCTGGAGCGTTTCCTTTTGAATACTGCGGATCATTTTAAATATCACATCATCTCTTAGTAAATATGTTTATACTGCATCCAGAAAAACAATAGCACTTGGGAAGCGTTAGGATTACAATCAAACTTCTGGATTTGAATCTGCCTACTGATGTGACCCGACTGTACCCAACAATACTTTGGTATAGAGTTGAATATAAAGATGACTCTATGATAATTTATCAAGGGTGAGGGCCTGAGCTACTGTACAAACCAAAAGCATTCGTCCTCCCACACTTCTCAAACTTATTAAAGTCGTATTTCACTTTAGTAGAACATTTTAACTTTTTTGCGGCGTGTTCAGCTTCAAACAGGAGCTGCCTTGGCTGTCATTACAGGCTTTCGAAAATTTATGCCTACACTCTCAATATCGAAACAGCGAAAACTTCAGGTCCAGCACACATAATGATATAACAGTTTGATATAATTTTCCTTTATTGCAAGTTAATTGGAAAATGAAGAATTAATATTTTTCAGCAAAGGTGATGTAACAGTCTTCTGTGCTGAGATCCAGGGTGAGTATTCATGTCAAGTCCAATTCAGATGTCAGAGGAATGATGTACTATCCCCCCATCAGTGACTGTAGAGGACATCAGGCCGCACCATCATAAATCTACAGGACTGTCACACCACTGGAGCTAGTTACAGGTCCAGGGAACAGGCGATATTGGCGACTGGCCATTATAAGCTCATATAGCAGTATCCATACCAAAAATATGGATTTGGTTTTAATTCTTTTGTTTTGAGGGCTGCTGTCACTGGGAATCCACCAACCCATTTTTTATTTAAAACAAAACTATACAACTTGAAGCATAATAGTGAGATGATAAAGCTGTTTGATTGGTACTTTAACGGCTTAGCCAGCCACACCATTTTAAGTCTGTTATTAAAATCGCAATTAACCCAAGAATAAAGGATTAAAAAAAAATAAACATGTTAATAGAGCTGCACAGTCGTATAAAAATTCTGATTATGATTTTGACCTCCACATTTAAATGAATGGAATCAACTCTGATACTGCGGCTTTGCCTAGTGTTTAACATATCTGCGCTGCTGCAATTTCAAATCAAACGCTCCCCTATCTCATTGTCTCACCAATCACAGGTCTTCCACTTCAAAGCAAACCACTCCATGCAAACATTTCCCGATAGACACGGCTGCGGCTGCTGTCCGCTGTTGGCAAAAATCAGAAAATCAGACTGTAGAATAGAGAAGCAAAATGTCAGGAGCAGCAGGCAAGGAGTCATTTTCGAGAATTGGATTACTGTCCATTATTTGGAAGCATTTTGGGAGGTTTTAGGGGGAGTGATGTTTATGATGTGATTGTGTTTAGCCGCAGAGCAACATGGCCACTTGAAAAAACATTACAAAGTGCAGCATGATGAATGTATGAAGGCAAAAAACAACGTTGCCACTCCTCAAAAGCCCCGTCCTCCCTCAGTGCAGACATGTGTAATGGGCGCACTGTACAACGCAACTCCGTATCCGTCCAGCTGCATCCATCCAGTCTGATGGATCTGTCCATCCAGGCACTCTGAAATAACCGAAGCAATTGCATTACATCTGGCAAAAGAGGTGTGAGAAATGTAAGCCTCGTGACATCTGCCAGACCAGAGCAAGGCGTTGAGTACATGTTGTCCAAAATCCATGTGTTTCAAAGTGCAGCATGGCAGGGGCAGATAGAAACAATCTGCATTCAACTGCATTCATTGTTTGCAAGTTGAAATGTATGTTTACTTAATTTACCTTATGTGGCTTTCTTTTCCTTTTTCTATTTTTTCTTTTTTCTTGAAGCTTATCTGTGCCAAGTCATTTGCACTGTAGACGGTTAAATTTGCGTTAATTAATTCCTGGCCACCAGAGAGCAGCAGCAAATAAACTCACCGCTGAAGTCACCAGCCCCTTTGCAAGAATATAGGTCATCCAGAAGAAAGAGGGCAAAGTCTGTATTAGTTTTCTGTCCTTTTTTTGGATCTCAGGGCATGCTACCTTTCAAAGGCCAATCCATTGTTGACCCGGGTTTTTCCTTCTCTGCCAGTTTCTGAGACTAATATTTAGGTCTCTTTGGTTCAGCAGCCAGCGCAAAAAGCAATTTGACAGACAAGGGTGACGTCAGCGTTGAGGAGGGGCTTAGTGCTGTGCAACAAACAAAATTAAAAAGCTGAAACTCAGCAATAACAACAAGCTGACTTGTAGATCCATGGTGGAAAGGGACCTACAAATGACAACTCTCACATTGCAAAAGGTGATTTTGCCACAGTTTAATACCTGTAATATCAATTAATTCACTTTTAACTAACACTTACATTCTTATCCAGAGGAAACCATGAAACCTGGGATTAAGTTATATGTAGAACAAAATGTGAGAATCAATAGCATCAACAACAAAGCAGAATCAACAGTACGTGTAGATACTGAACCTTCCTTTTCTTTGACACACCGTCTGAAATACAAATCCAGTTAATTTCCAGCAAAACAGGAGCCAGTTGCAGCTTGCTGCCGCAACAGCTTGACCACCAGCACCAACAGGCTCCCGTGCTTGCCGTTCACTTTTTTTCCTGCTCCTACAGAGTGATTATGACAGGCTGATTGGTGTTTTGTTTTCATGGGGATGAGAAGATCGATGCGGAGCTGATGATGAGGGCAGGGCCGCGAGCTGAGAGAAAGGGATAAGAGAGAGAGAGAGAGTGGAGGTGAGGCCTTGTTGATTTTGAGCAGGAAACAGGGATCAAGACATTTTGGAAGGAGAGGAGGGGAGGGGAGGAAAAACAGATGGGCAGAATGAGGGTATGGGCATGGGATGTGGAGACGGTACGAGCGGAGGGGATGAGAGGAGGTGACGGAGGGGGGACGGGCATATGAAGAGGGGAGATAAAGAGGAGGAGCGAGGAAGAGGAGGATCCAGATTTGACACTACAGCAGAAGACACCGCCGAGGATTAACATTCTGTGACTGTCTGCGAGCGCCGGGATAATCTCCGGCCTCCTGCAGTGCACTGTGGGATGTCCACCACTGCCATGGGGGTTGCGGCCTACTGCCAGGCCTGTCACTGTATGTGTATGTGTGTGTGTGTGTGTGTATGTGTGTGTGTGTGTGACACTCAGCGTAGGTGTGGCAGGTGGAATGGGTAGCTGATCCTGACCCCCCCCCTACCCTGCAGCATGCTAGGCAGCTTGATGGATATGCCTCATGGCCAGCATGGGGTGTGTGTGCTTGTCCTTTATGTCATGATGGCCCTCAGTCCTGAGCCAGCACTTCTCCATGTCCCCCTTTTCCTCTAATGAAAAAAAAAGAAAGAAAGAAATTTTCAGTTGTATGCCCGGCATAATAAGTGCACATATATTCCTTTTGTGTGTAACAAAGTGGAGTCGCTGCACAGCTCCTTACAGGGTTTTAATCCGCATTGATTTGTGCTTCATGCCGTCTCATCGATTGGAGTGCTGTGCCCTGGGACACCGCGCAGCATGGCAAGGCATGGCATGACGTTATCAGGCATGGCTCTGACTGCCCATATCTGTCTGTGAAAACAGAAAGAAAGAAAGAAAGA
>OMKZ01019422.1:0-10213 GCA_900302535.1 Neoniphon sammara
CAAGCACGCCAGCCTCCACCAACCCACAGCCCAACACGCCCACACACACTTGGAACTTTCCGGCAAGCAGACACGCAGCTCTCCGCCGGCGCCATCAGCCTCCAAGGCGGCAGGACTTTCTCTCAAAGTGCTGACAGAGACTCAGTGATGGCACGGCGATCTGGGTCGTACCATCCTCACACACACACACCCCAGAGCCATGAGGATCACCCTCATCTTCCTCATCTGCCCTCTTTCTCACATTCATCCCTGCCCTCTGGGCCTTTGGTTCAAAACTGAAGGAGTAAATGGGGCGACAGAAAGGTGATGTAGTGATTAGGAGGACTCTGCTTCAATCACACGGCCTGGCTTTACTCCCCTGTGATGGCATCTTCCCTGCTGGAGTGCCCTTGAGCAACATACTGAATCCTTACCAGCTCTAGGGTACATTGGAGTTTTAATCATACAAACTTTTCTTGGAGGCAGAGATGCTCTGGAGGCAGAAATACTGTCAATGACTGAGTTAAAACTCAGAGGGCGGAGCCAAAGAACAATGTTTTTTGTTTCTTTTGGAGCCATGTTAGCTAGCAAACAAACTTTAATGGCAATGGAGGAACTTGGGTGATAATATAAGTAAAATCATTTTTATCATTTTTAATATTTATAATTTTTAATTGTATTTTTAATTCATTTCTGACCACTGTATTCATGCAGGTTAGGAGGATCAGCAGACTAGCTAACAAGCTAACCAAGATATCTATAGGCTAGTATAAATAGTAAACTTGTAAGGTCAGGCAGGCTAACTAGCTAACCTAGAAAACTTAGTATGACAAGACGGTATTTTTTCATGTTACTAGCAAGAGGCTTCTTTATATTATCTCTCTCTTACCACTTGCCATTTCCACTGGGCATCACTTTGTTACATAGCCAGAAAAACTGTGGTTCTTTGGCTCCGCCCACTGAGGTTTATTTCAACCAATGAAATTGTTTCTGCTTCAGAGAACTGTTGGGAGAACTATAATCCAACCTGCAGCTCCTTGGCTGCTTATCTTGAAGTGACCTGGTGCCTTGAACGTCCTGGAGACAGGTAAATGAAAAGAGAAATCATGCAAAAAACATGCAAGAGCATCATGCAAAAACAAATTTTTTGGGAAAAGAGCTCTTCAGTAGACTGTATATTGACACACAGAACTGAAGCTGCTACCAGATTTAAGCTGATCAAATAGCTAATTTGGCATCAAGTTATGAGAAATCCATACAAGTACTGTGGCAGATTATACTCTCAAAACTCATTTTCAGAAGGGGCACCAAGTTTCTGCAAGTTCTCTTATTAAAGGATAATTCCGGTATTTTTAACTAAGGAGCTGCTGCCTCCTTTCCCCCTTTCCAAATCACTCAATGTAGCCACCACCATCACCACACAAGAATAATTTCAAGCCATTACCACTGATAAACCACTTTCACCCAGACCATGAGCACAGACCAGAGACCATGAACCAACAAAAATTAGCCTGACTGGTCAAGAAAGCAAAAAGCTCAACTCTCAACGGAGGGAGAACTTCACTTTTTAGCTGCCATATTGAAAAACAATGACAAAGTTCTGATTGCACGTTGATAATCCTGACCATTCATTTTGTCTGCTTCAAACCTGATTCCATTTCCAAAGATGTTTACAAGTACCCGTGCTACTATTTTCACAAAACTACAACAATTCAGGATTGCCAATGTCTCAGAAAGGAATTTTGATAGATATAGCTAAGTGAATATTCTCCCTTCATTTGTTTTAGGCACTTCCAGGCTGTCAATGTCCTGTCAAATCAACCATTTGTAGTTTTGTTTCCTGGACTTTGGCATCTGTATGAATCAGTTTGGTTTTAAAGTAAGACTTTTTGCTGGTGTGAAGCCCTCTGAGGAAGGAGAGGGATTTTCTTTCAAGGTCTTTTGGCTGTTTTCCTATGACTGAACGTTCTGCAGCTCTGTAAACTAAACCAAGACCAAATGGGTACTATATTTCATTGTGTTGTAAAGTTTTATAAATGTCGGAATTCCCTATCTATAATTAAACTTTTATATGGTTTATGTAAAAAAAAAAAAGAAAAAAGAAAAAAAAGAAAGACTAAAAAAAAGGTTTCAGCTGATACTCTTTTTAGTTTCCACCATTCCTAAAAGCAATACATTCATTTTGTGTTTTTGTTCTCTCATGAGAAAAAGCATTTTGTGCAGAAGTTTACATTACTATTATCTGTCAATCGTGTTACTGCAGCAGCGCTCAAATGATGTCGTGTTAATTTCTCAACCTGTGCATGTTCCAACTTTTGTGTACCAAAAATACATGTGCAAAAAAAAGAAAAGAAAAACAAACAAAAAAAGAAAACAAAGGCTTTAATTTACTGTTCTGTATGCAGCGTCAAACTCTGCTTGCAGTGCTTTGGAGAAACTCAGTGTAGGTTGATCATTTGTACAGCAAAACTCTTTTCCTCCACCAGAGTGAGCTCTTGTGCTAGAAATAGCTCATGTTTTTAATTTGTGGGGCTGCTCATATCAGTGAAACAATACAACTAAGATGTCTTTTTTTATTTTTTACGCATTGAATGACTTCTGCCTCTGATGTTATACTCGTTTTTGTTTGATGTATTAAAAGTGTTTTGAATATCTATCCGTGCCTCTTCATTCATTAAATCAGCGTAAGGGGTTTTCAAAAAAAATTAGTTGGATAACTCAGAAGATTTTAAATAAATTCAACAACCCTTGGTGCTCCTCGGTGTCTGGCAGTTTAAATAAACACAAATGACAGACATCAACCTTTTCATATCTTTTATTTACTCCTTTAATATATAATGGTTGATCATCCTAACTGCCGCCATCAGAGCAGAACTGAGAAAACTTTCCAATTCAATACAACATGAATTAGGAATGAGGATATACCCAAAGTTGTGTGACACCACACATTTTACTTCTCTGACAAGTACTTCTAGTCCACAGGACATTATGCAAACACATGTTCCACCTTTAACCTTCAGTTTTTCCTATGACAGCTCCTCCTCTTTTACATAATAGCACAAAACAGATGCATTTACAGAACAAAAAAAAAATATTCAACTTTTCATTTCAATTGTCAAAAAAGCCATTTTATTTATTCAAGCTGACCTCAAAGAAAACAAACATGTCCAGTAAAAAAGACAACCATAGCGATTAAAAATAGGGAAGATGAGAGGTGCATCGTCTAATCCTCAGAGGGGGGAAGAAAGATGAAACCGGGACTATCCATTTCATGTGAATACACAAAACGAGATAAAATGTGTGGAAACAGAAAAGAGCTTTTTTTTTTTAATTTATTTAAATTATTTGCACCACACAGGCAAGTTAAAATGGTCATGCTATTAGTATACAGAAATGAGGAGAGGGAAGGGGGGTCTGTGGCTCTAAATATACTAAATGTAAATATTAACAAGTATGAACAACGCCAGTGCAACCAGTTTAACAGGGACAATCCTTTTCAGTGTGGTAGTGTTGGCAGGATCCTCCCCTTTACTTCTCTTCACACCACTGGTTCTCTTTGCGTACCTGCAGACGACAGGGCGGAGAACATGCTGAGTTTAGGAAAATAGTGGAAACAATGCAGACTGACCGGTGGAGGCTGCGAATCCCTCCCTGAGCCAATGAATTCAATGTGTTGAGTTTGATACATGTTAAAAAGGAGAGTGTTTTTTTGCTCTTCCCACAATGTTGAGCAGCATTCCCACATTCACTTAGACATCAAATTCAAGGACTTCACAATAGCTTTCAGGGTCTTCTTTGGTGAATTTCAAGGACTCAACACTTGCAGAGAGTAAGAAATGAAAGTCAAAATCTGTATGGTTACTGGTGTGTTTGTTGAAAAAATAATGTAACTGCAAAATTAGACTAAATGCCTCTTTTTCTTTTTATAACTCATGACTGTCAAATCATGCTGAAATTTCAAAACTGAAACTGAAATGTCTTTCACAGGGTTTTCCTCTGGATATCAGATGAGACGTCTGCAGAGCCGAGGTGTACTGATGAATTTGGGTGCTATGTTTTCATATAAAAAAAAATAATAATAAAGCTTACAAGGCCATCCATTCCTTTTCAAAAATGTTTAATAAGTCCTGTGCCAATTTTTTTCCAAATTCACAAACTTTAAAAAATTCAAGACTCCTGGAAAACACAGTTTGCATCTAATAAACACACCTCTTAAGTTTTTTTTTTTATATTATTATTTAAATCATTTATAATCATTTTTAGTAATTTATTCTTTAAAGCCCTTGTCCAACGCTAATGACGACAGGCTTCTCTGATTGGCTGAGAGTACAGGAGGGTCCGCATCTTCCTCTGGCCTAAATGTAACACGATTTGTCGACTGACTGATTACGGTCAACTATCTGACTGGTTAGCATAGTTTTTGCTTTTACTGTGAACAAGTAAGGCCCAAGAGCATAAATGCCTTGAATAAACATTTTATCCATCTTTGAGAACAGCTTCCTCTTTAAAAGAAAGATCTTGAACCTTGAGATCCTGCAGAAGGAAATAAAAGGTTGTATTTTGTACACTTGATATTAGCACCCGTTTCATAATAAAATCAAGTTCAGTCCATGCAATAGAAAATTGAAAAGCCGTTATGATCTGCTATGAAAAAAATGCTTTGGAGCAATTGTTTTTTTAGGAACACTGACTGCACTAGTGTTGCCAATAATACCTCCAACATTCAAAAACATGAACGCAATTCCTTTTGGATCAAATAAAGTCAGACCATGATAAATGTGGTATGTGTCTGAAAAACACAATATTATCCTTTTAAGGCAACAATACGTGGCATGGATTGTGGAAAAGTCCGTGAAACCAATTTGTGTTTACGTAACATTTTGTACCCTGTGTAGCCGTCACAGTCTCTCATAATAAAAGATAAATCAAGATTTGGGCTGGATGGGGCTTCAGTCTACTTCTGAAGGATATTATAGTTCTTCCTGGATGCATTTACTTATACATACTAAAAAAAGGCCGCTTGGAGCTGTGTCCAAAACAAAATTCTTGATCCATTTCCACTTCAAACTTTGTGCCTTCCTCGTGCAATTTGAACATGTATTTCATCTGAATTTGGATTTTAAAGTCAGGTGCTAAAGTAGAATAACAGTTTTCAGACTTGACAAAGCTCAGTAACAACTGAGTGACTAAATAGCAACTCCCAAGTGTTCAAAGTTATGGAAAAAGCATGGAATTATTTCACTGTGACAGATACAACGAACTGTGTAATAGCATTAGCTGAATGTTGGATCTTTCTTTTTCTTTATTTAAAAAAAAAAAAAAAAAAGTTAGCTAATGTTTTATGTAATGTGTTTTGAATGTGTGAAAGTAGTATTATTTGCGTGTCCCACACCAATTAAGCTCAAAACAGCAAACCAAACCCAAAGTGTTAGAAAGAAGGAGACAGTGAAGGACGGACTTAATTGTGTTACCCATGGGTAAAAAAGGATAAAAAGGAGTTTCTTTGTAAAAAACAGAGGTAAAAAGAGACAGATGTGAAAGGGTAAAAGCAGAGATGATAGATAGATGTATGGATGTTGTACCTGGGCTTCTTCCTCCTCTGTGAAATCATTTTTGATGTTGAAAGTCTTCCTGATCTCCTCTGGGGTTTTGCCTTTGATCATGTTGGCCACCGTCTTGCAGGTGACATCTAAGAGGCCTTTGATGTCCAAATAGTTGGCGGCCTAAACACAAAAACACAACACAAACACATGGAGGGGAGAGAATGTGACAGAGTTAGACATCGGGGTGGAAGAGCTAGAGAAAGGACTGAATGCAACCTCAGTGTTTTTCATACAAGGTTAATATCTTGGCAGCTAAAAGCAGCTGAGTACATTTTTGTTTTGGGTTCATTTCAGGTTTTCAAACTATCGAGATTTAATACTGCCAGGTGCCTCAAGTGTGTTAGTGAACTACAATGACCATACAATGACCATAATTCATTGCACCTATGACGTGGCACCTATGACGTGGCGACAAAGAGGACAGACACAAAATCACCCAGAAATGATTTACTTGGGTACCATATTTTGGGATTAAAAATGATGACTTCAACCTGAAGGTGAGTCGTTTACATCCCTGAAATTGACAACCTGTGGGACCCTCTGAACTGTACATGTGGATCTGGCGGACAGTGATACCCAAAGCTCCTCTGTTCCATGCTTTGCCCACTGAGCCACAGACACAAGCAGGAATTCGACACAACTCCCTCTGAGAGAGAACGACTTCAGCACGCTCTAGCTTTCTGCCTGTAAACACCTTCAAGCTGCCAGCGGGCCCGATCGACTCAAGTGACGGAAGCTCCGACTTGTGTTTCACTTCGTGGAAGCCCACCGCTGCACCAGAGCCTATTTCTCAATCCATCCCTGGACTGGAGGACAACCACTCAAAACACTGCTTAGGTTACCTTCCACATGGTTTACCCTGCACATGCTCTCAAGAGAAAACCTATTAAAGTCTAAAGTTGGTGCTATGCTTTTGCACCTTATATGCAGTTGTCTGCCTCTTTTCAAACCGCTCCCTCCTCCACATGCAGGGCGGCTGCCCAGCCCTCCAATCTTCCAGCTGTTGCTAAGCAACTTTTGTATCTCTGTTAACTGAGCGAAAGTGCTCACCACAGCAATGAATGAAATACAGACCGCAGCAGAGCGTGGTCACAAAAAAACATGCACGTTCAGCTTAATAGGCAGAACGCAAATAAACTAAAGCACAAACTTCATATATGCACAGTTACCGCATGGCTTTGCCCTTATATCAAAAGTAAATGTACATCAGAATCATACTACGGGATTTGTGGAGCTGCAGTTACTCCTGATGCTTCCTTACACTGAGCATTACTATACTGAATCACATTTCCTCAAGTTAACAAGTTGACATGAGTTGAGCGCTCTGGTGAGCCAGTTCAAGTGTGGGGTGCTGTTTATTCTGTGCTTTGATACAAATATTAGTGAATTTGAAGTCTTTCTTCATTTTGATTGATCTATTAATTAAGTGAATTTGGGGGAAACAAAGACAGGCTCAAGACTGGTATAATAGTGGAAAGACAGGTTTCAATAAAGGCTTGGAAAACTGCAGCAGTTCCTCTGCAATAGATTCATACTGACTGTATTACACATTATGGCACTGAAAGTGAGAAAGATTTAATTACGACCCAATAACATAAAGTTCCTCTAGGAATTGGAGTAGACATGACTGGTGGTTCAGTTCACCCAAAATCAAAATGTTACTTCAAACTGCAATGCACATGAAAAAGACAATTCTCTACTGAGTGGACACTTTTTTGTCAAGACAACCAAACAAACCTGTCTTGGTGAGTTTAGTTTACGGTTTGAATTTATTTCAGTTGAAAGGGAGCCTGGCCTGACCCACCCCTTGTCTAAATATCTCTGTCTAAATATAATTTTTGGGTCATATATTATTGGTTGGGAAGCATCGTTCTACGGTGTGTGTGTGTGTGTGTGTGTTTGAGGTGTACTCACCAGAATGAGTTCAAACAAGGTGCCTTGGTCCACTTTGAGGAACTCCTGGTCCCATACAGGAATGTCGTCTGTCCTCTTCTCCTTGTTCTCATCATCCTCAGGGGGAGGAGGGTCATCTTTGTGATGAGTGCACCACTGGATCACCTGAGGGAGATACACAAACACAAACACACTTAAAACCAATCAGCACTAGCAGTGGTCTAGTCATAACCAGTCAGACATGCAGGGAATCCATCAGCCTTGAGTCAGAACTGGAGCGCAAAGGTGTAAATAACACTGAGGTATGCAGTTGCTGTAGCCGTGTTTAGAGGGCAAATGCAATTTTTTTCAGGGCAGGAGAGCTTCTAATCCAAGAGGCAAATCAGGTTCAGAGCTTTAACTTATTCATCAAGAGAACACGACAGCACAAATCCCTTCAACTGCATAAATCCAAGTTCCTTAGACCATGCTCTGGAAGCCAAAGTAAGTCAACAGTGTCATCCCTTGAACAGACATCCAATGTCTACGTACTGATGTCCCTAAAATGTTCAGCTGAAGCAAGAGATACTAAGGATTTTCCACAACACTGAGACAGACTCATGCTGTTTGTCATTACATGCTGGATCTGATCATGTTGTTTAGGAGTTTGTTTGTGTTTGTGTGTGCGTGTGTGTGTGTGCGTGTGTGTGTGATACCTTCTTGAGAATGGCAGCGTTCACATTAGGAAGGGGAACTGGGTCATCATCTCCTTCGTCATCCATCCCCAAATCTGTCAAGGAACCAATAAATGATTTTCGTCAGGTTTTTGTCAGTCTGGGTTTTACTCTCTCTATCAGTGGGTGCATTAAAGTACAAAATATCTTCAAATGGATGCAGTCCAGCAAGCTATTAACATGTCACTTTGTTGCTTCAAGTTACCACTGCAGCCAATGCTAGTTGATACATTTCAGCGGAGAACTATAAACTTCAAACCATCTATTAAACATGAATCTTACCTTCTAACATGGTTTTGATAGTGACAGACTGTTTGGCTATCTCAACATCCACCTCGAAGATCTCCCCGTCCGAGCTCTGTAATTTTATCGTGGGCATTATCTGTAAAGAACAATCAGGTTATTAAAAGCTAGCCAACGTAGCAACTAAACGTAGTTAGCTAAACGCAGAAACTGACACTGCGTCGGCAACGAGGGAGTTATCGCCAACGCTAAAGCTAACACTTACGTTACGGCTATACTAGTGTTAGCTAGCACGCTACTAACTTGTAAAGTACTAACTTAAAAGCCATAAACTTGTTTGGCTCCTCAGTAATGAAACAATGCACATACTTCGGGGTTAATAAGTAAGCAGGGTACACTATAAACAGAGTTAACGTACCTATGCAAGCGCTGCCATTTACCAGGTTCAACTGAATCAACATCAAGTAGTTAGCACTAGCTCCAAGGTGGCCAGACCGACGTTAATCAATTAACACTGGCTCGACTGCGATGATGCTAATCGATTAGCTAGCAGATGTTAGAATAACTGATTTACGGAATACTCGTGATTGCACAAATCATTGAGTCCACAAGCCAAACGCTGCCTACAAGAGCCTTGTGTTTTTACAAGGAAAAACATTATCTGACGTTAGCTAGCTGTCCAAACAGCTAAGCACTGATTAGCACAGTGCTAGTAGCATTTTAGCTAACGTTATCTTGCGTTGTCAGCGAGGCCTCTTAGCAAGCACAATCAGGCTATCCGGATTAGGATGTAAACAGAACATAAAATCAACAAGACCTAAACTTCCACAGTTGAAGAAAATGTAAGCCATGTCTTCTCCTTTGCAAATATACTTACCGTGAATGTTTTGAATCAGATCTAAAGGTAGAATTCCACTGAATTGTACAGCAGGGCCTGACAGCGGCGTAGGAAGCAAACAGCCAGTGGAAGTCTCTGGTAAAACAGCCAGAGCCGTTTCGCTTTGTCAGATACTGGAGGGGGAAGGAGGTGGCGGCTGTAGGGCAGCTCTGCCTGTTTGTTTGCCTGAGTTTATTATCATGTTGTTACACGGACTTTTAACGCACTTACGTCTTGCAGTAAACATTTTGAGCTTATGTAGCACTTAACTGATCTGCAAAACACCTGTTCAGTGAAACTGAATATCTTCAATAACTCATATCACGACATATTTTGTTTTCTGATGAAAGCCAAATTGATAGAAAGGAGAAAGAGTGACTGGGCAGAGTTGTACAATATCAGAGTTGTACAATAATTATTAATCCAAGTTTGAATGTGCAAAGCCTGCCTTAATTTGCGACAAGGTATATGGGCCATTTTAGGCTATATTAATTTGTTTTTGTAGAATTAAGTACAGCCACCCACACTTTGTAGTTTGGGATATACTTCATTTCTGTGTGCATTAATCTAAATTTTAATTTTATTCTTCTTAATGTAGTGGAGTCAACTACCATTGAGTGGCGCTTTCTCTACGTTAGCCCACGGATATTTTTGTGTAACATTAAGCAAGGAACGTATAAAGACATAAGATAAGGTATAAGGTATAAAGAAACGTATATAAACTTTATACATTCCTTGACATTAATCAGGAAATCATACTGAGATCTAGATCTCATTTAGAGTGAGAACTGAATACATAATAAAATAAACCCAAACCCAACATAAATGATCAAAACAAAATTAGAAATATACACTCATAAACAACATCGTAAAATTAATTAAAATGATAATCTAAAGTACCTAGT
>OMKZ01019426.1:0-10326 GCA_900302535.1 Neoniphon sammara
CATTAATATGCTACACTTTATGACCCCTCCTCTCCCCCTGACTACCCCCTACTCTCACCCAGAGGGCTCATTATTATCAGTACAGAGGGGTTGATCTACACAGACACTCATATGAGAGCCGTCTGAAGACATTACTGTACACACACTCCCCCAGTGTGAATGATTAGGAACCTATCATAAGCAGGAGGGGCAGGCTGTTAAACATGGCTGCAAGGCAAGCTGCGGAGATAGTGTGTATGTGCGCCCATCCTGCACAAGCAAAACACACATTTGGTACTTTTTGCATCTCCGTGCACTACTAATACACATGCACCTTCACCCACATGCACACACAGATGCACCCTGACACATGACAGACCTCATATGCTGCTTAGAGAGAGTGTATTCAGCTACATAGTGATTGAGGACTCCCAATTATTCAAATGTATGATGCCAGACTGACCCCGGATTCTTTAGCAAGGCAACAGAGACACCATTAGAATATGTAATAAGTTTTTATGAAGACCCGAAAGGGACTAAGAACAACAGATATCATTACAGGCAACACCTCCACTTTGAATGTTCCTCCAAACTGGTGCTTTTTGTCAGATGAGCAAAGAAGCAGCTCATCTGTAAAGGAATCTCTATTCATGGATGACGCCATGCAAGTGGAGCCAAGCCAGAAACTGTTTACCCCTTTCTGTGGCTCCCGTATGAAATATTCAAGCCATTTTTTACTGTCATGTCATCCGACCACAAATGTATTTTAACCTGGAAAAAGCCAAAATAATTTATATGAAAAAAACAAGATCAAAATACTTGAAAATATGTGTCTTGCATACATGTTTGACTTCAGCAGTCGTAGCCTGATAGCAGATATGAGCTGCTGGCAGTGCTGAAGTGCCTGAAGAAGGTCCTACATTACAACAGCCCACTCATACATCGCCCTGTCCCTTGTTCCTAATGAGCTTTATCGCGTTGGTCCCGCTTGACTTGTGTTGCTAACTGGCACACATATATCCATATGTTCCACATGAGCAGGCAGAGGGGACAGGCTGGGTGGCAGGGCTGCAATCTCAGTTACATGTGAGAGTTTTACTGCAACAGCCAGGAGCAACAGCAAGTCAGTTCAACTCCATCTCTACTCTGTGTCTGGGTGCATGTATGTGTGTATACTGCAATTAGTCAATAGCAGTGTTAACAGCATCCCCTCATTGCTGTGTTTAATGTGCACTGAGTCAAAAAGTGGAAATTTGCAAACATTTTAATAGTCAAAACTCGACACACCCAGTGCTCTTTTTGCTGGCTTACCTGACTTGCTCATGTGCAGGTAAGCACATGAGCACACACATGTACATGTATATGCACAGAGACAACATGAGATACAAGGACAAAGTGAGATTAAATAAAAAGAAAAAGACTGACAAAAGCACTATTCAAAACCTCAATGAAATGGCAGCTTAGTGTCTGACAACCTGTGAACCTGGAGTGAATGAGAAGAGGCAGAATGAGTCTGACAGTGTTAGATCAGGAGCCAAAGGGGGAATGTGAGAGAGAAACAGAGAAATGAGCTAAATGTGTATCGTCTGGAGGGTTGAAATGGAGTAAAAAGTCAACGTGCTATAGGTTGAAATCTGATTGCTGCAGCTCTCCTGTCAGGCCGTGAATGAACAGACCACTGCAGGTTCTCCAGTTCCCATGCCCTGCATAGAGCCAGGCAAGAAAAGTAGGGCACTGCTCAATCTAGACCTGAGAAGGACATTTCCACCAGTTTAAATAAAAAAGAAAACAAAAGAAAGTCACACCATGATTAGAAGTAATACAGAAAGGCCAATTAATGCAAAAAAACAAAACAAAAAAACAAAAAAAACCCACACAATTTACCTGTTATCTAAAGCTAATCTTTGTAGACATTCTGCACATGTATTTAAAATATATATATTGCATTTTGTGGGATTTGTAGGTGGTATTTTTGAGATTTTTTTGTATAATGATAAAACTAGGAAATAATGAAAAGAAATGCATTTTAAACCCCCTTTCCTTTGTAGTTACTTCAGTGATTTGGGGCATTTGGATATATTAGAGAATCAGCTGATCACACATCATGAGGCCTCAGCAATGACCAACTAATGAAGTTTCAAAGGTTCTCTTGTTCAAGAGATTTCTACCGGGTTTCCATAAAAAACACATCATATGTGAAGCAAAACACCATTTATGCAAGAAGTGCTTTCTATTTCTATCATTGAACAATGTGCAAAAGATTGTAATTGTATTTTTTTGTACTCTGACAGTTCTTGAGCATGTGTAGTGCACATTATATACATTTTGATGTGTTTGTATCCATCTGTGAGAGGCCTTTTGCAAAGTCTCATCACAGTTTAGACTTTTCATGGGTACCATAGTTCCCCTACATGTCACCAAGAATAGTCAAAATGCATAATGTAATAAAAAATAAAGAATACACAGACAAAAGAGGAATTTCAGAAAGTGTTTCATATGTTCAAAAACATCAGGCTAATATATACAATGGCAAGTATGTAAGTTGGTCCATCTGATGCAGCAGATGAAGTGGGAGTGATGTTAACAGGATGCAGGACGTCCTGTCATGTGAGGGGTGCAAGAGAAACTCTTCCATTCCTCTCTCCTGCATTCATGGCAAGATGGCATTTCCAAAGTCAACACTTTTATTCATTTTGATAGGGTAAAAATCCATTCTAACACAATCAAAGGTCAATAAAAATTCGATATGAAACATATACATGCTGGCCTTAGGTCTACCAATAAATACATTAAAAACTAAAACACAAAAAAAGAAATAATCTTTCACAGACTACACTAACAGAAAAATACGTGCAAAAAACATGCCATTAAGACATTATGTTAGTAACAGTTTCAAAAGTTATATAACTAGAGGAAACTAAAAAAAAAGTGTTGAAATTATTTGGCCAGGAAAACTGTAAACAAAAAACACCGACTGTGTCATACAAAAACGAAAAAGGATCTTCAGCTGAACACTGTATCCCGCCCAGACGCAAGGTCCTCAAGTTGTACAATAAATAAATAAAATCAGAATAAGTATTCTGAGCTGTGCTTTCACATTAACATCACTATCAAAGAAAGGCGTTCCTGTATCCGTTAATTTGTGTAAAGCTCAGACTTCAGCTTTCATAGTTTGTGATAAAGACTATACACAGATCATTGAGGCAGCTAAGCCAGTGATATGGCTGGAAGGCACCATCGATGGTCGTTAAAGCAACTCCGCTGGGCCGGGCTTTGCTCCTGAATGTCAGAAACAGAACCAAGCCAATTTAAACACCAAGATGGACACTTCATGGTAGTGGTAGGACCATCTCATACCCCTCCTCTTGTTTGGTATCTACAGTGTTGGCTATATATCCAACACAGTGATATCTGTCCCATGGAGGAAAAGATGGAGTGGTCATAGTGGTGGTAGTGGTGGGGGAGGTGGGGGCACAAGAATCCGTGATTTTGTCTTTGAAGACAAAGCTGTCTGAAAAAACCCTCCTCGCACACACACACACACACCCGCCCACACCCACGTCAGAAGCTGCACTGAGGACTCAGAGCTCATCATGGTTTCTGGTGAGATCCTCTCCGTAGTTGGTAGCCTGACTTCCCACAAACATGTTCCAGTTCTCGAGGATCTCCTCTTTGGTCAGCATCTGGTCCTGAGAAGGAAAGACACACATATTGGAAGTTAAAGGGACTTGTTTTAAGAATATATAACAGAATTTTTGTCCAAAGATGAAATTGTCAAAACATATTTTACCTTGTCCTGGTCGGACTCATAAACCAGATGTCTGGCCTCAGCCTGGGCGTGGTCGTAGTCCTGGGGCAGAATCCAGTGGCGGATTTCCTCCGTGTCCATCTTCCCATCTTTGTTTAAGTCCCGGAAGTCGGAGAACTGGTCCCTCTCAGTCTTGACCCAGTCTGGCTCTGGACCCCCATCCTCATGGGCAAACATGTCAGCTAAAAAAAAATGAATGAAATGAAATGAAAGAAGCAAAACATTAGTACAGGAATGAAGACAAATTGGGACAAAGGAATGTAGACCACAGATATAACCTGTATAAAACTATTCAGTCCATAATGAGAACACAATACAAAAATACAGTTAACTACTTCAAGATCACATTCTTATTAGCTGACATAAAAAAAATCTCATTAGGCAATGCAAACTATTATACTATTGAAAATGTAACTGTAAAATTACTCAAGATACTCAAGCTCAGAGAACTTCTAGCAAACAAAGCTTTGATTCCACAATTAGGGCACCAAAATCATGCAGAAACCAGTACTATGGGAAGCAGGACAAAGGCAGTTAATGAATCAAAACATACAAAATATAATACTTATGTAGATTAACTCATACGCTGCCAAGTAGGAGCTTTAAAAAACGGGGTTAAGTCCGCGAACGATAATAGACAGTAATTGCTGCAGACGAGGTCCACTGACAACTCACCAATATACTCGTCCTCATCCACATGTCCATCGTTGTTCTTATCAATGTCCTCCAAGGTTTCCTGCACGCAAGAGGAGGTAATGATGTCATAAAAGGGGGACGCGAGGGTCAACAGCAGTGGAACTTTCACTGAGAGTAATAAAAGAGAGGCACATTGCCCCAGGCAGTACAAGTGAATCTATGAGGGTCTGCTTACAGCTGGGCTGGCAGAATGACACTACAATTACAGATCCACTGTTGATGCCAACCAAACCCCTCCCGTATGAAAATATGCTATCTGTTAAAGCCCAGGCCTGTGGTTTTCCCTGTGATTTCCTGGATTTGTAGAATTTGACTGAACACTTTACTTAAAGGCTGTCCATGTGAATGGACCATAAAACAGCAACTACACACGCATACATGAACGTGACGCATACGTTAAATGCCCTGTCTGAGTCCTGCTGAAAGTTTAATGGCCATTTAGCCTCTCTTGTCCAGAGGTTGACTAATAATAAACAGGAATATGTGTTCATTAAAAATATAAAACCTATAGACCAATATAGACCTTGTAAACATGAGATCTCCTGTGATTTCCATGTGTGTAACCCACATTAGGTATCATGTGCTCCCATAAAAATAGTGGAACAGCTAGACTATTTGGATTAGTCAGGGGCTTTTCACCAATGCACACATAACTTTAAGTTGCTGTTTGTCTTGCTGATCTACAACCATGCCCCTTCAAAGGGTGTAAAGTGCTTCTTTTTTCAAATTGTTTTTCCCATGGCCAGACGAACCATCAAGGACTCACTGTGTTAAAAAAAATGCTTTTGGATGTTTTGGGTATCCAACCCACTATCGTGAAACACATGCCTCTTATTAGCTTTAGCCAGACTAACCACAATCAATAAAGACGCCAGTGCCTGAACGGGTCTTTGGTAACATTCGGTAACATCTTAAAAATGAACTATTAATAATTAACTCTGTCAAATGGGTTGTACAACTTTTATGAACACGGAGGCATAGTGCATTACCTCCAACGTTTGCCACGCAACTTGTTCAGTGCTGCCAAATTTATATTTAAAGATCGAGTCTTAAATGGCATAGTCGGACTATCCCACTAGACCTGTTCCAAAAAATATAAAGTCAATCATATCCGGGCTGAGTTAAAATTTCATTAGAGAGTTATCCAAATGTAGCACATTTATCCAAGTGGCCCATTACATTAAACAGATTTAATAGAAACTCCAATCTTTTCGTGGAATTGAAATAATACTTCTGAATTCAAATTTCAAATTGAAACAGTCTTCGGCCTGGTTTCTTTACTAATCCTGTGAGACAACAAACAGCATGGAAGGAGGACTGACACCTAGAGGACTCTTTCTAATCACACTTAATTACCATGCGGGCAACAGTAGGCTTACCAAAACCACAATATCCTTCATGTGGTCAAACTCTTCAGGATGGAGGAACGCTGTGAACTCCTCTCTGTCTGCTGCCAGGTCCCCGTTCAAATCAGCTGTTTTGAACCTCCTCTCATCACGCGGAAGCATCTTCTTAAAGCTGAACTGGTCTGTTGCATCCTCAAACTCCTCTGGGTTGGCTGTGAGGATGAATGAAAACCAGAAGAGACACAAGTTACAGCAAATGCACAAAACAGCTGTGTAGTGCTCGAACACTGCATAATAATAATGACATAATAACAAGGTCAAGGCGTGCCAGAAGCAAATAAAATAGTACCGAGGTAGTAGCCATATGTGGCTTGCTTGTACTCATCCCAGGAGATCTTGTTGTCTTTGTTCAGGTCGTAGTCTGTCCACACCTTGGCCACGTTCTCATACACATAGCGCTTCTGCACCCGTTTTATCCAAGTTTTGAGTTCGTCGGTGGTGATGTAGCCATCTGCGTTACTGTCTATCCGGTCTACTATCTTACTGTGAGACAAAGGGAATGAACGCACATTTAAGGCCTTTGTTAGAGAAATGTATTTCAATGACAGAAGCACAGAAAAGAAAGAAATGCCACATGCTACCCACAGGTTACCAGGCTGCTGGAAGCTAATATCACAGAGTGAGGATAAGGAAAAAAAATGTCTGCACACGTTCTTGAAGTCAGCTATCAAATAAAACGTGGAGTTGATCATGAGAAGGTGTGTGGAAGTTTCTTCTTAATTGTCAATAAGAGATGCATGATATCAAATATCAAGCAGGTATTGATCTCTGTCATATTCTTATTTAGAAATGCAAGACTTAATGACAAGTGATGATGTGGCAAGGAGCATTAGCTCACTTAAATCCCTGTGTGCTGTCACCTCCAGCCCAGTGGCCTACTATGCTTACTGACAGGCAGATTATAAATAAATAGATCATAGACCCAGTTTTGCTGAAAGGGACCCAGACTCCAAGGAAGAGTGCACTAGACAAGTGAAATGAATGTGTCAGTCCACTTAGTAGAGATGCAGTGAGGATATAGTGTATTCTTAGATCTGGTTTGCCACGTTGTGATGTTACTAGGGTCCTCCCACTCAGACCACCACAGGAAAGGGATTCCTTAGGGGGAAAACGCCCATTTAGCCAACGTGTGTTACACAGTGCCAACTTCTCACCCAAGAAGTTACGAATATCGCTTTGTTGAGCTGTACACTACAACTGTACGCAAAAGCGCACAGACGCCACGAACACATGGCACATACGCAATGTACACAGTGCAGTCTGTGACAGCAGCACTATATGCAGATACTGCCAACACCCCACTTCACTTCAACTTCCATCTTTAATGAGCGATCTATAATTAAGAGCTTGATTAGGCAATTAACCCCACGAATATGTGCGAATAGCACTGGCGTAATAATGCACCGCTATATCATGTACATTTGCTGGCATGCACATGTTTCTCAGGCACCACTTGGCCTGAGGTTGTGAAATTTTTAATATCCTTAGACATTAACATCTACACGCAACAGACTCCTGCAGGAGAGAAGTGGGTGTGCGTGATTTATGAAAACAAAGGCCCTGTGCAGATTAATTGTATAACAATGTTTGTAGCATTGCTTCTGTAAGTGTCAACTACCTCGCCTGATGATACTCACACGACAGTTTGATACATATAAATGAACCCTAGGCTCTACACAACCTGAACACAACGCATCTCTGGTGAGCTAGTAGTAGTAATAATATGATTCCTTACCTAAGCCTGTCCTTGCTCTCCTCTGGGGTGAGCTGATCAAAAGTTGTGGCCTCCTCTTTGCCAAGAAAGGCCTCATGGTCGTACTGGTAGCTGTTATTGTCTTCATGGGCTTGTCTGCTCAGTTCGTGGTCGTGATGGACCCTCTCTTTTCTTAACGTCGGCTTACCGTGCACCGCAACAGTGCACAGAAGCAAAGCGCAAACGTAGCTGAGGACGTCCATCAGTCAGGGCTGAAGCGGGTTTTTTCTGAGGTCAAGACAGCTGTTTCTGAATAGGCCTGTGGCACTATGCAAGGCACAATGAGCAGGCAGCAAATGTAGCCGCTTGGGCTGTATCTCTACACACTAGCCACAACAGCGTTCAACAGCGGAGTGCAACAATGTTGCAGCGGCACCGCATCCAACAACTATCTGTCTGCCACTTCGGCATGAGCCCACAGGTCCTGTGAGAACACCTACAGCCCAGCCGGGACGCTTTTCGGATATCCTGCTTTCCCGAAATAAGGATGCAACCAAACCGGGGTTTCTTACCGCCTTACGTACAGCCACTCACATTGTCCGTTTCAGGCTGGGCTCAGCCTCGCGCACTGATACTGTCCCTGCTATTGGCTCACGAGCTGTCGGTAACACGAGGGCATTTCAGGCGCCACGTTGCAAGCTGACACGCAAACTCACTGGCGCTGTGGAGCCAGGCAGGGATGTCTGAGGGAGAAATAGAGGCATGGGTGCTTCTCAGAAGGTTGATTTCTTTTTATAGACCTGCGCTCCACTTGCACTAACTCACAGTTTAGGCATTGGCAGGCATTGGTACAGGCCTATATGTCAGTGTGTGTTTGCGCGGGTGTGCAGGCAGTTTCGTATGTGTGACTGAAATAAGGCTGAAGGCCTTGGTTTGCCCTGTCACTGTCAAGTATGTGACAAAACCTGGCACCCAAACCATTATTAAAATGTTTTTCATTTCTTTGCTTATAACTCTAGCCCCAACAGGTCTGTGCACAGCCCAGTGATTGTGTGTGTGTGTGTGTGTGTGCGTGCGCAGTGCTGGAAGTTGAGTCTTTTTCAGTACTATGAAGTGCACATGGTCATATTAATAATATAACATACATGTATTTTCAATTTGGTGTATGGACACACTGCAGTTTATTCTCAAAGCTAGGCATGTCTCAATAAAATAATTTTGGTGGCTGCTACCAATACCAGTGAAATTCCACAATTTTCAACACCATTTTCAGTACCACAGCAAAAACAGAAACCCCAGAAATAAGCGAACACTTCTTCATTTAAAAGCTTTGTGAAAACATTAACAAGTAAAAATAAGTATTTCGAGTATTCAAACATACAGGCTATATTAGATTAAAAACACTGAGTTACAAGTGCAACATTGGCCTGTAGCCATCAAGTAGAGAACAAAGCAGCCCAACAAAATACTAATTTTAAATGAGAGAACCAGTATGAAATGTCATGCTCTAACAACAAATACAATTGTGTGATTATGTGCTCTCATTTTGATTGACAGTCCTGTAAGCATGACTGCAACTTTAAATGTTTCAGTATTTAAACATTTAGACTATAAGGCTACATTAGAACAAAAGCATTATGTCACAGAGTTAGGGATCAAGCTGTGTCAATGCTACTGATACTAAAAACTCTAGTATTGATATTATTTTCAGAGCTTTGGTATTGACTTGATGCCTAAGTATTGATTCTTATAACATCCCTGCTCACAACTACACAACACACCATCACAATTGCCTTGTTGAGGTTTATACAAATCAATTTCATAATTCCTGTGAGAGTGGGAGAATAAATTTGTTTGATACAGTAATGAATATCTAGGTTTGAGACCTCTTGTTCATTTATTGTGGCTTGCAGTCTGGTTCATTTCACAGAAAGCTGCCAACCTGTAGAGGCCAGGTTATTTCTACTTCAGCAGAGGGAAAGTTTTGACTAACTCTCGCTTCCTCAGGTTTAATGCAAGTAGGCACTATAGTGGTAGAGGGATTACTTAAAAAGGAAGATATCAAAAGAAGAGTGAGTGTGGGCATGTGTATGCAGTTCTATTTTGATTTGATTTGCTCCAATGTTTTGTTTTGTTTTGAGAGAGAAAGAGAGAAAGTCTGTGAGAGTCTGTGGGAGTGTGGGCTGGGTAGAGTAGTGTGATCATATCTAAAAGAATCATATTACTCAGATGCATCTCAACATGCTGTAATATGGGAAAGCAGAGTCTGTACCCTGGAAACAACTTGCTGACACTGCCATGCCTAATCCCCCTTCGTGGGCAGGAGAAACATGTATTTTGCCATTCATCATTAGCATAATAAGCCAGCACATGGCACTTTGCTGTTTTGCATAAACTGTACACCCTAGTTTATGATTTTAAAGGGACCCTTGGGCTAACTAGCCTTTTTATTCAATTAATGAATACTTAATGCATTTAAATTAGTCTTGCCTGGTCAATTTGAATCAGTGTGTTGTGCAGACATGAAGAAATGTAAATGTGTTTTCCCAGTGAGACACATAGCCTTACCATTACTAAGAATGGGATTAACTGACAATATATATGCTTTCACTTTTAAAGTTTCAGATACATTAATATTGTTTGCCGTTTAGAGATAAATCTCATGACCTTGAATGTCAAGTTGAAAAAAAAAATTCTGCGACACTATTACTTTTTTTTTTTTTTTTTTTTTTTTTTTTTTCTTG
>OMKZ01019427.1:0-10531 GCA_900302535.1 Neoniphon sammara
TCCAATTCTTCACCTCTGCCCCCCTTCTCTGCTCTTCCTTTGAATTGTCTTTCTCTTCTTCTAACCTCTGCTGCTTTGTCACCCCTTCCCTCCCCGCTTTCTGTTTTTTCCAATTTATTCACTGGGCATGTACTACAGATCATAGTGACAATCTCATATCTTTATCTCACCCCTCACCCTTTGTCCCCCATCCCTTCCCCCGCTGTGGCTGCATTAGAATGGGAGCAGTGTGTCCATCAATCAGAGTGGCCCTCCCTCCTCACAGTTAAGATGTAACAGGATGCTTCCCATTGCTATCTGCTCCTGATTACATCTGGCCCGGATACTATGTGTTTGTGTTGGTCTGTGTGTGTGTGTGTGAGAGAGAGAGAGAGAGAGATAGTCTATGCATGTTAATGCCATATGACCAACTGAGTTTGTAAAAGAGGGAAGGGAGGAAACGGCTTAGAAAGAATCCCAGAATGACTTGAATTCCTTTAGCCAGTGACCTTCTGCCTGCGATGTCAGAAGGCCATATGCTTCACAGACAATGAGGAGAAGATCCACACACACATACACACATATACACACACACACACACACACACTGACTGCCTCAGTTTGGCTACATTTGAGGAGGATCTGGAGGAGGCATTGTTAAAGTTAACCATTGTGTCTTTTTCCACAGGGATGGTGAAAGACAGTTGAGGGGGTGTGAAGGGGGAGGTAAGGAGCTTGCGAGGGGTTAAGGGTGAGCAGAGTGCTGCAGTAAGTCTTTTTCGAGCAGCCAAGGATGCAAAGAGCAGCCTGTTCTTTGCTCGAGCTGCAATGAATATATGGTCATGAGCAACAGATTGTGCGTGGGCGCTGGACACATGCAAGACACCTTAAGACAAACGCCGGACAATGCAGTGTAACTCCCACATCACGCACTCACACAAACACACATAAATATTTACAGCGGCCCAAAAATGCTTGAAAAAACAGCTTGATCGTGGCTAATTTGTGTGGAAAAATTTGACCGAATCACATTTCAGGGAAAGGTCTCATGCACTGCGGTGTTTTCTCCCTCCAGACGCTCTCACTCTCACTGACAGTTGGAGCTCTGTCACGCTCACACCACTCTTATTTTGTCTGTGAGACAGCAGGAGATAAGCGCTCTGCTCTCGGTGATCACCTGCCATTAACACATTGGTAAAATTGCTTCTTTCCTCTCATTTCACTGCACAAGAGATTGGATTCTTGATGAGAGGTGGCCTGTCATGCCCCCAACATACGAAAACAGGAACACCATCATCATCAATGTATAATGCTTCTCTTGGCATGCTTGAATCAAGTCGGCACAACAGTTACAGTTACAGGTGGCCTGATTATAAAGGCAGACCTGAATGTGAGATCTGTACTTTCTCCCATTTTCTCTGTGACATATCTTCGTCAAAACATCATAAATTAATCTCTGCATTCACCAATTATAATTAATGTTCAGGAATTTATATTTGTGACACTGGTGAGGAGATGTATTAACAGCTTATGTAGTAAAATCTGGGATGTAAACATGAACATAAACCTTTCTGGTGTGTAATTTCATAGTATAGATCATATTAAATAGAATCAGGCTGATGAAACTTATAAACAACTGGGTTTTTTGAGTAAAAACAACCTAAATTAATGTTTTGTTGAAATTGAAGTTTGGCCCTATTGGAGAGGGAAGACATGGACATGCTGATATCTGATATTCAAAAGTGAAAAAAAAAGAAAAAGAAAAAAGAAAAAAAAAGGCAGAAAGCAGCCTGATATATCAGTAAACCGATAAATTCCTAACCCAAACTGAAAGCATACAGTAATTGTTTTAATGTCGTGATTCTCTTCCTTGTGCAACTTCTTTTGCCACTACATCATTTATTAATATATATTAAGCATTCATTAGTAGTTTTAAAACCCAGAGTCAATTATTAATGTTCCAGTGCAAATAAGGCATGCAGCAGTGCTAACTATTGAATGGATCGATGTTGACAGTTGTGTTTTGTTTTGAGTCATCCTTGTGTGGGAAATCACACCCACAGGCCCACTAGGAATTACCCCCTGCTCTGTGAGATGCAATTAATCAGAATTAGGAGTAATTACTAGGCTAGGTGGATCCATCCCAGTTCCTTTCATCTCCTCTCATCCTCCCCTGTTGTTGAGGCAACTGCGTGTATGGCTTGTACACTTCTGACAAGAGAGCCTATGGAGACTGCAAGCAGATGTGGCTTTCCCAGCTCATCTGTAGTGGCGGGGTTAGTTAATCTACATGACAAATAGCGTGTCCTCAGAGTCGTCACTATGGAGATGAAATTGAGTGGAATCAAGCCCTCATGAATTACATGTAACAGTGAGAGAAGACACAACACAGAAGTAGTGATTTTATGTCAACGATGCAATGCGGTTTTGCTGACTAAGACATTCCCTGTCAGAAAGCAACAATGCCCCGAGGAAAACTGTGATCACTGTTTTGTGTCTGGTGAATGTGATAATGATGTGGAAGATCATGTGTGGATCTGTGCCTCCTCTCTCAGCTCCCTCCACTCCACAACCAACCCAGATGCCTGTCTGTCATTGTCCTCGGTGCTGACAAGTCAAAGCCACACTACCCTTTGATCTCATTGCAGAACCCTTTCTCTGTGGATGTGTGTGTGCGTGGGTGTGGGTGTGTGTGCTCCCATCTGTGTCTGTGCATCCATCTGGGGGTTTCCATACGTCCCTGCCTTGCAAACCCCCAGGCTACAGGCTTTAGTACTTTTGAGCAACCAGGAACCCTCACACCTGTTTCCATTGGAGGAACCAGTCCATCTTTTTGCACTGGGGGATTGAGATCCTGGGCCCCGAAATGGTCCCTGCAACCGAGGTAGTACTCAGGAACAGTCAAAGTGGAGCTTTAGCACTGAACATCCCTGACTGGTTAAATGTATGACGCAAGCAGTGGTGAGATATCACCCCCACTGCTTTTTAAAAACAGGAGGCAGTGACCGCACACACAAATTACTAAAGATGGTACTATCACGAGATCGCTCGGCTAGTAATTGAGAGGCAAACATATCGTTTGTCTCCATTTTTGACTACACACCATGTCACAGCTGATCTACTTAAAGTAAAAGAGCACTTTTCTCTTTTCAGCTCATGCCTTTCTAGCATCTTCGGTCTCATTTTTTGAACTCCAAGCATCGCTTCTCAAAAACAAAATGCAACATCGCAGCAGCAGCACAGTGGTAAACAATCATGAACATAACAAAGGCTTTGACATCTTCAATTTCAACCGTTATGCTGTTGTCATTTGCATGCAGAAGGACTAGACACCTTACCCTTATTTGCATGTGGTTCACTGTTCTGTTCTCTCGAAACACAAAAGAGCAAGAGCTTAGGGTGCTCACTTTGCTCCCAGAACTCTCTTCTGAGAGCAATACCCAGGAACGTTGGCCCTGGAACTTTTTTTGGTGGAAAAGGGACACATGTTCCTACATCCCAGCCCGGATCAACAGCAGTGTTCAGCAGTTACTGAGCAGCTTCAGCCCTCTCATCCCTGCCTTAAACCTGCAAGATTTCTACATCTGTCTTATCAGCCTAAATCACCAAGTGGGGCTGCAGAAGAGAAGAGTATCCTATAGCTACTAATTGAGACCCCATAAATTCACCGTATTTGCTAATATTATTACCATTATTTGGTTAGGTTGCAGTCACTGGCGGGACATCCCATGCCTACATGCATTCTGCTGCTGGAGTCACGAGTGGAGGAAGGTCTTCACCATCTGCACCCCCACCAGCCATAAAGAAAAAGACATTTAGGCCTGAAGAGGGTGCAATGGTTTTTCTATTATTTTGGGTTATTGCCCTCTTCAAAATTCAAATAATTGCCTCTCATTGCCATTTACAGCTGCCAACGGGCGAAGTTGCCTAGTGCAGCATTGACAAGCCATATCTGCAGCTAATATCCTGTCAATAAGACTCCCTTAGTTCTCCAAAGGGCAAGAAAGACCCCCTTACTGCCTCAGGGAGTTGGTTCCCATCTTCCATTGTGGACTTAAGCTCTAAGACATTGCAAGATGATATTATGGCACAGAAACATCTATTTTAAATATGTTTGGAAATTTTGGTTTGATATCCAAGATGTTTTGGTAGCAGTTTCACAAAATGATGCAGGTGGCAGCTTTGGGCGACTACAGATGTTGTCTCCACGTTCATTTTGGTGCATGTAACACTGGTCATATCAACATCTATTCACTGTGCGAGGATGTTGCTGTCTGCACAAACAGCAGCTGAATGCCTGGAATGTTCTGTATCTGCTGTTTAGGGTAGGATCTACACATTTTTCATTAGTCAACCCAGGTTAGACCTTTTGTGCTGTGGCCTTTATTCTTGTCAATAGGCAGACAACAGACTCAAGGTTGCAGCCACAGTTCTCACGTCTTTGTCAACACTCTTCTTCGATAAAGAGAGGCACCACTCTGGCATTATTGGAATGTCAATATATACAATATACAAATATATGTTGTATTTTGTTGTCTTGGGCAATAACTTGCTCAGTTATGTTGAGCAAGTGAAAGACAGCATGTGGGTACTTCACTTTCTGGTTATTTTTTGTTGTCTTGACAACCATTTGTCTGCCAAGGACTGTGTATAGTTAAATAGATCTATCCATGTTTTGCAAAGTACACCATGTACAAAACATGGGAGAGCAATATAATCAAACTGCACCATACAGTTGAGTGGCTGAACAAAACAAAAAATGTGTGTGCAGACAAAATATGATGACTGTCTCTGGGGCATTTTACCCTCAAGGCCAATCGAAGATGACAAGCATCCAAGATTCAGGACTTCAGTTCTGACCACTAGATGTCTCCATACTGAGCTCTGTCTGCTGTGTGCTGCAGAGAGGAGAGTGGGAGGGGCGGGCTCTTTAAATGTACCAGTCACCCCATAGGGAGACAGGTACTGAGGGACTCTGCAAGCAGTTTTATGCAAGATGACTTATAACACCGTGAGAGCAATAGAGGATTGATATACTGTATGCTACTTGTATAATTACCAGCTATCTGACACCTGGAATGCTATCCTGAAGAAGCTCCCAGCCAACACCATTGCAGCATTGCCACCTTAAAGGAAAAACACATTTAAAAACACTGTTATTAAAAAACAGGGATTGCTGATTTACATTGCATTTTGTTGTTTTAGGGTGTAATTCTTTACACCCTAAATCATTTTTTTTCCATTGGTAAATTCACCAAACATGATGCACTGATACCCCTTTTCCTGTGGAAAAGGGGTATCAGGAGTATGGCGCAGGAGTGAAATTGTGAACCATTCTGAGCTTTTCTACCAAAAAAGTGCTGGGCCAGCAAATAATTGCTGGTCTAGATCCAATAAACCTGTGATGTCAGGGGCAGGGAGGTGTGCCTCCCCTAGAGTCTCCTTTCAACTGCCAGCATTCAACTTGTTGTTTTCCTGCAGCAACATTTTTAAATCAACCCGAGAGCAGTGATTATGATAGACCTTTTGCACAGCGGCCATTTTCAGCAGGTAAACACAGATGTTACTAATTAATGTAGTGGGTCCAGAATTAATGCTCGTCTACATTTCTTGCCCTGAAAGTCACCTGTAAAGCACCTTCGTAACCCTCACTCCAACCAAAACCCTAACCATAACCATCAGCCTTTGAGGCAGTGCCGCCTTACAGTCGACAGTGGGGGCAAAAAAATGCAGAAAGCGAGAATTAACATTTAAATTAACAACAGGAGCTCCTTGATGACTAGCACTGTTCTTTCGCTGTTGTCCTCTACACTCACCAAGCACAGGCCGAACACCAGCACTGGCACCGGCCCCCGTGGATAAAGGATTATAGAGAGCAGCTGCAGCTACAATAATGCTTAATGGGAGAAAGAAATGAGCTCTCCCTCTTTTACGCTGGATTTCTCCCTGTATGTTTGCTGCAAATTGCTAAGTTTACAAAGGAGTCCTTGCTTTTTTTATTTCTAGGGGTTGACACTGACAGCTAATATTTCTGTTTTAGAATGCTGGCATTTTTTTCCCTATTACATGCCCTTCTATCTCCCAGTGATGTTTCTGGATTCACCTTTGGCCAAAATAACAAAAATACAACATCAAACAACAAATCGTAAATCACCAATCATTGTTTTAAAGCTGTTGATGTGTTGTAGGCTGGACTTCTCCTTTAACATCCAGTGGCAAAGTGAACATATGACCACTATGTGACCATTTATTTAATTATTTATGTATTTATTTATTTGGTTAAAATGGTGGCTGCTTATGACGCCAACCAGCTGATTGTCCCAAATGGACGTAGAACATTTGAAAGGCTTCAGATCCAGAGTGATGGTGTGTGTATCTAACTGGGAAACTGACCGCTCTCCATCCTAACTGGCTCTCCTCCAGACAGTTTATCTAACGCCTGCTGGTATAGAGAAGCTTTGTTATGAGAGAGGAACAACTCGGCACTCCACAAACAGTGATGACCACCAGAGCAGAAGTGCCTCCCCTCGCTGCAGACACATTCAAAACAATGAGCTCAGCTCTAATGTGCACACACACACACACACACACACACACACACACACACACACTCTCTGATAATACCCCAGACAGCGGTTACGTAATGTGAAGGCAAAACAGCAGGGGATTTATCAGAGGAAATGTTAGTAGGCTAGTGATGTGTTTACTTGTATTTGTTTACTACGGTTTATATGCATATATGTGGGATTATCTGTACTCTCTGTGCTCTGTGTGCTTTGTGAGTGTGTGTCAGCGTGTTTGCATATGTGCCAGTGTGCGTGTGCCTATATGCGTGTGTATGCGTGTGTGTAGGAGTGTGTGCAATGCTTCAAGAATGCTCAATAACCTTTCCTGCCAAATATCAGTTATGTAATTGTGTCGTTTTCTTCAAGTCTGTTCCTGTGAACTGCTATCTCTTCACCTCCGTAAATTTGCATCAAGCCGTCTCTCCCTCCCCCACCTCTCCCTCTCTCTTTCTCTCTCTCTCTCTCTTTTGATATATAATACCTTTTCCTCCCTCACTCCCTTTCCAGCTTTCTGTCTGTACATTCTTCACATCCTCCTCTAATTCATTATTCTGCTCAGCCTCCTTCTCCTCTCTTACCTCTCTGTTTCCTGCATGTGCTTGTTATTCACTGCTTTCACACAGACACACACACACACACACACACACACACGCACACACACAGTCTTTCTCACATTCTCTCTCTCTAGAGTACAGTCTGTGCTGACAGCCTGTTCCCCAAGAATTGATTTCTACCCAGAATGCAATAAAAGTCACTGAAGGCAGGAGGGGAGCAACTGAATAACGACAGCTTGTCAATCACTGCTGCTGATGGGTGTGTGTGTGTGTGTGTGTGTGTTTGGGGGTTATGGCTTTGGAGCCTCCATGCAACACACGTGCATATGTCGCTACATGCCCAAGGACACACACACTTCCACACACATACTAGACAGACAGTTGACTTGCCTTGCAGCTGACCTGTGGCCAGTGTAGCAGTTCTAGCGTTACAACTGAGGGTCACACATTCTCATTATTCCCATCAGGCTTCATGGATTTCCTGCCAGCGGGATCATAGCTGCTAAATCGTTGGCCGCGCGGTCATTAGATCACTATCAATTTCTCATTTGATTACACAGGACCGTTGTTTTTCTACACATGGAAGCGGCTGTCAGACAGATGGAGGTGGAAACACAACAGACAGGCAGGCAGATAGATAAGAGAGCCAAAGGTGCACAGCGCACACTACAGAGAGAGGGAGTGAAACCGATGGGAGTATTTCCTGGAATTACATGTGCTGTCTCTTACATTGATTTTCTAATTAAATGAGAAACATTCTTCCACCCATTACTGGTAAGCTGATACACACAAACACATTTTATGTCATCTGAAAAAAAAATAAGGAAAAAAGAAAAAGAGCACGGGTTGAGGTCAGTGGGTAGACGGAAACAGATTTTTTTTTTTATTTTTTTTTTTTTTTTTTGTGCGTGTGTATGTGTGTAACTCAGTTAAATACTGTGCAATAGCCCAGTGTAAAATCCAGCTTCAATGAGCATCTGGACTGAAAGGCAATTCTCTCCCTTAATGTGTGTGTGTGCATGCGTATCTGTCTTTGTGTGTGTGTGTGTGTGTGTGTGGCTAGTGTGTTCGAAGGAGGTCAGTACCATCCAGTGGATAGCAGCTGTCACTTTTCTCTCTCCAGACTCCCAGATTAAATCAGCTGAATCTGTGCTGCCCACACTCTCTCTCTCTCTCACACACACACACACACACACACACACACACAGATGGGTGGGTCCCAGACAAGGTGTTCATTGATCTGTCTGGCAGGTCGGAGTGGGAGGATCGGAGGGACGAAGCGAAGGGTGACCCAGGAAGACACGGGACAGCAGAGAGGGCGGCCCCCCTGTCGTCTGGTCTCCCCCTCCTGCTTTCATCACTGTGCTCTGTCCAGCTTCTCTCTAATTCGCCTTCCTTAACAATGGGGCAAACCATCCTTTTATAATGCATTTTCTCATTACTTATTTCTAATTACTTCTCCGTATAAGCTTTTACATGCAAAACATAAAACTGAAGCATTTTTAGAGCGTAAACTAGCCAGCAGTATATGGAGCAGTTAGAGCGACAACATTAAAATACTTGTTACAGGTTAATGCATCAATAGTTTAACATTCTGAAAGGAGTCATTCTTCACAAGGGCTAATTATTTTCAATGCAAGACTTTTACTAGTGCATTTTCCATTGTGGCAGAAAGAATTTCTTCCACCACTGCTGTATTTATGCTACTTCTGTTTGCACTGCTTGAAAAACTCTAATCTGTGTCCGTGAATATTAACAGTACACGCTCCTACACATATCTTGTATCAGATAAATGCTAACCATGCACATTCACACATTATGACTAATTTCTTACATATGTTAACTCTATCTGTTGCTCTATCTATTTGACAATGGTGACAGCGTACAATGTACACCTGCATGCTCTGCACATGTCCTGTGCGTATGCTTTCCCCCTCTGCACATATGACAATGTGAATGGCTACACCCTGAAATCGTTAAGTGTCCATTTATTTCTTTATATGCAGGACTCTTTCTAAAAGCTCATTAGGCGTGATCTCAAACCAAAGCCACAGGGAGACAGGGCAAGGAAAGGGAGCAAATATGTGGCTCCTTGTATTTATTTTTTCATGATGGGAGGACGCAAACTTCTCACTGAAAAACAGAGCCGCCCCACCTTGAATTCCCTAAAATCTCTGGGGATGAAAATGGATGGAGAGAGGTCAAGAGGGATGAGAGTTGCGTGAGAGTTGTGTGAACGAGACGGCGGGGTCACGGATGAGGAAGTGGATCTTTTTTATGGCCGCCGTGCCTCGAGATCGCTCCTCTCCGGGTGTCATGACAGAGCTTTACATTAGCCTCAGTGTGTGCTTTTTGTTTGAAGTCATGGCACACCAGCCCTGTGATGTGATATATTAATATGCGTAGCACAGATCAAGTCTGTCGCCTTCCATATTCTGGGAGCAGACATCACTTAATTGGTGCCTCATGTGTGATAACGCCACGCTAATCCTATAGGACTGTCTCTTGTGTGTGTGTGTTTTTTTTTCCTCTGAGAGATCAAGTTAGAGTTAGAGGCAAAGAACTCAGAGGTTTAGCCCACATCACAAGCTACGCCTCCTATTCTCATGCAGAGGAGGTTCGCTAATCCATAGAGGAACTACAGAGAATTAGCTATTTCCCTCAGAGCCCCCCGCAGCATATCCACGCAGGAGTCTGGAGGAAAGCACACATGCACACAACAATCAAATATTGCCTCTAAATGGGGAAATGCCTCAAAGTTTCAAGGATGTAAAACAGCGTGGACAGTTTATGTGGGCAAAATGCACTTAATCCACTGATTTCATCTGAGAAATCAGTGAATTTCTTTGTCATTTGCACGGCGCGTTGCCTTTTCATCCGACCACTTGCGATCCCTAATTCAAAGGGGGAGGCAGATTAAGCATTTCAAAGTATGAAAGAAGGCAGCAGACAGAGGAGCAAGATTAAAGCGCAATGAAGAAAGAGAGAGATCAGAAAAGAGATGTGTTGAGAAAGAGGGAAAGTGATACGGACAGGCAAATTGAAAGATTGCCGCCTCTGTTTCTTCAATCTGTTAGCTGTGCGTCTTTGTAGGCTTTCTCCTGGGAACAGAGGCACATAACCCTCTAAAGTCTTGCTGTTTCATGTAGGGTCAAGATCTTTTGATCAGGGGTGACTGGGGGATAAAGGCGAGGGGAGGTGGGGGGAGAAAAGTAGGCAAGAAAAAAACAGTAGAGGATGAGCGGCAGAAGATGGGATTTTTTTGAGGGGGTCTACTTTTTGAGGGGAAGGTGAACTGGACAGACAAGGATTTCACGCTGTCTGATTTGCTGCTGAGCAACGGAGGGATCAGTTATAGGAGGGATGGTTCTTGGTCATAATCATCATGAAAGCACCAAATGCCAATTTTTTTGCGGTGTATACTTATTTTCAT
>OMKZ01019431.1:0-10714 GCA_900302535.1 Neoniphon sammara
CTCCCCCCTCAACACGAGCTCAGCCAAAATCATCTTCTCAGCGTTCAGTCACTATGATGGCAAGGATGTCTCTACTTATCTGGAGTAAACAAATTCAACCGTGGCTGGCAGTGGCATTTGGCCCCTGTGTGCTCTCCTTCCTGGCAGCATGTGTGTGTGCGGACACGGCAACACAGAGCCCTTGGATCCTGAAGTCAACGGTCGCTCCTCTAAGATGTCTGGTTTAAACAGTGCACCGCCAGAGGGGAAAGCCACTATTCATTATACAATGCTAATGAATTTCTGCAGGAAGCCATGCGTGTTTCTAACCGATTGACTCATTGTCGCACCCTAAATAGATGTCTGCGACTCGTGATGCTCTAAGTGCCAATTTCACGCTTGCTAAAGGGTTAGAAGTTAAGCTATTAACTTGTTTGAAGTGAAATGTCAGGTGCTAAGAAAGGGATGGCCTTAATGGGGCAGCTGTTAATCAGTCACTCATTAGTGTTGTTACATTGTATTACGTCCTCAGGACTTGGATGTGATTTGGGGGTCTATTAATACTTCAATTAATTTTTTTCTCGGTCAGTCTGTTTCTCAGTCGCTTGTCGTGCACGATGTCTGTGAGCGGGCGGGTGAGTGTTGACAGAGTCAGCTCTGACAAAGCAGTGGGGGATGAGCGCAGTTGGCAGGTCTCAGGTCTGCTTTAGCCCGAGACAATGAGCTCCACAATGAAGCCAGGCTTCTGTACAGCTAGCACCCTAATGCTCTTATGTCCCCTCCATCTCTCTCCCTGTCTCCTTCGCTCCGTCTCTGTCTCCCTCTATCTCTCTCAACCCATTTGTCTCCTCCGATGCGTCCCCTGTTCCTCTCCTCTCGGGTCAATCTCGCTTAGCTCAGACAGCTATTGTTTTTGGTCAGTCATAAATTACCATTCCAATCAGCTCCTGTACACATGGGATGGCAGGAAAGTACTTCTGCACACAAGAAATCAATCTCATCAATACTTAAAAAAGTGTTGTTGTGTCTATGTGTGTGTGTGTGTGTGTGTGTAATTGACCCTGACTTGAAGTCCGTAAATTTTCCATCTTTACCCTGTGGAGTTTGTTTTCCCCGTCAACATCTTATTAGCAGTCCGTTTCACATCACTTGCTGTGTCTCATTGAAAGCACATTAAATCCCATATTGGATTTAGCTAGAGCAATATGGCATGTGTGTGTTGGGCTGCATCTGCACAATCAGATTTTTAACTCTTTGTGACATATATATAATCTTGTCAGAGCTGTCTCAACGGCGTGAAATGACAGAGTCTGATTTTTCCTTCTTTAGATAGCGGGGATCTGCTCTGTGCCATCAAAGCATGAAAGCCAGATATTCTGCAGCAAACATACAACATCACACCAAATAAACATTAATGTTTATCTTTTTTCCTCCACATCTGAGGACCTGTTGAACTGCAGTGAAATGTTTATCTCTGAGCTATTCTATCTCCATGAACAGTATGCATAAAGACTACTGTCACGTTGACTTTAAAATAGACTGTAATGCACAAAAGACATAATGCATCCCGGCCACAAAAGGCCAAAGGCAGCCAGAGTTGACGTGGAGACCTTTTGATCCACAGTCAAACATTTTGCCACTGAGCTATACCTCCGTTAACATGACAGCTGTTACAGGTGTGTCTCTGTTCTGTTTGTTTCTGAATGGCTCCCATAGGCATTCAAAACTAGGGATGCACTGGATCCATATTTTTAGGGTCCGGCTGGATTCCAGATCCAGCACTTGTGACGTGGCTGGAACTAGATCTGCATCCCAGAGGTATAGTAGTTAAATCAATAAAATGATTAAATATCATTGAAATGGGTATGTGTATTTTTTTTTTTGCCTTTGCCTTTGCCTATATGAATATATAGCATGCCTATATATTCATGTTTATGTTTCATGATTCAGCTGCACACGTTATATACCATTTTGGTATTTTCTCCCTCTATTCTGAAAATCTGAAAATACTGCCACACAGGGCTCTTCTTTGCTGCTTCCACTTCAGCAGTTTACTCTTTGTCTCCATCAGAGCCATGTGTAGGTGCACAGCTCTGTCATGTCAATATGTGATCTAAGCAGTCCGACTCCATAGCAACCAACAGCTGGCCACTGGCCACAGATAAGATCTGGATATGGATATTTTTGGGGGGATCCAGCACGGTCCACAACCACTGAAAATGGAAGTGGATCCTGAATCCAGTGCATCTCTATTCAAGACAGAGCTGTATATAGTACATAAACATCATTTCCAGGCCAAAGCACCACCCTCCTGCCTGTGATACTGTGCAAAGTCAAAGGCTTACATGAATCTGGGGAAGTAGACAGAAGTAAACAATTTGCCATTACTGCAGTGGCATCTCACACCTAGATCAACACTTTCAATGCAAACTCTCCTGAGGATTTTAAGATTATACTTTAAGATTACCTTTACTTTTTTTTTAATACAACTTTGACAATAGAAAATATGTCTATGTGGTCAACATGAAGAATAAATCACGAAATGCAAATGTTTATTGATTGATAATGATATGCTAGCAAAGCCTTAAGACTCTGATGCTAGCTGGGACCATGTAGTGGGCCTTTATTTTTCTCTAACGGTGGATATCATCAGCGATTTCGAACAAATATTTAAAACCTGAGAAAGATATACATTGATATTGAGTACCTAGATCTGTGAGTAGAGGCCACTGCCTAACATCCTTAGTCCAACAATCCATGTTTTCACTGTCAACAAAAGTGATTCCTACAACTATGCCTCTGTAACAACGGCAGTATTGATAGAGGGTGAAACATAAAAGTTGTTCTCTAGATCTATACCTTAAATATGTGAAAACAGTTAGGGGGCACCCAGAGTTGAACTGGGGACCTCTTGATCTGCAGTCAAATGCTCTACCACTGAGCTATACCCCCTTGCATAAAGCATACATATAGCAGCCTTTCAATTACCTTCAACATATATTTCACAGTAAAACATGATATATGTATTAATTTTGTGCACATCCTTTGAGGGTTGTGTAAATAGGAAGAAGCCAAGAAACAAGCCTATAGATAGTGATGGTTGGGTTGTCTCGATTGCTAGTGACACAACGCCAACATATATATGGATTACAGCTTCACATGGAATGAACCCTTATCCACACCCAGTGGGTTGCCGTGTGTGATGTATATGGAGTGAGTTTACATCCTTGGGGTCCTCGGTGGACGACAATGAGGAGGTCTTGGAGAGGGGGATGGGATTTGAGAGGCAGAGGAGTAGTGGAAGAGGAAGGAGGGGAGGTTAGAGGAAGGATTTGGTGGATGGGTGGGTTGCTGGGATTTGTGGGGGCGGGGAGCGAGGGCCTGGAGAGGAAGGTGGGGGATGGTGAGGAAGGGGAATACTAGTGAGCCGATCTCGTCTCTCAAATATTATAATGCCTCCGTTCTCTGAGGCAGCTTTTGAGAGAGCCCTCTGAGCTGCCCTCAGTGCCAGACTATGAATGGGACGTTGCATGAGGGCATTGTCTTTGCCCAGTGCATGGTGCCATGGGCTGAAACAGGGCACTCCATTCATGCTTTCTCTCTAATTTTCTCTTACTAGACCGGGCACCATGCGTGCTGGGCTGCCTTTGTGTGCGTATATGCATGCATGTGTCGAGTTTTCATGTGTGATCTGATCGCTTATACTAGTGAGAATATGTGTGCATTAGCTGCAAGTGAGCATCTGCATCTGCATCTGCATCTGCGTGCATTTCTCTGCATGGCAGGACGGAGGCATTTGAACTGGAGAGGGGTAAGATCACAGATTGGGAAAAGGGGGGCGGGGGGACTGTTCTCTCCAAATTCCGTCAAGATTCAGCCTGTCCCCCCCTCGGGCCGTGGTGAAATCGACACACGCTTTGATGACTGCATTACGCTGGCGATCGCCTCGCCCAACAACAGCTCCAATGGTGTCACCCTTATTTTAGAACACGCTTCAGACCGTTGACCCGGAACCATGTATATTGTTATGAGTGCACACAAATGTTCAATTGCAACATGCAGGAATGAGTGTGTTTTGAAATGCACCGTCAACGAGATCCTCTGAGTCATCTCTCATCACCACTCTGCTCTTTGTATCTATCAGTCTTTCAGACAACAGAATGGCCCCTACAGTATAGACTGAGGCTGAAAGCTGCAGCTGCTGCACACACTGAGCAGAGGCAAGGGACATCACTCCCCCTGCTCCTCTACACACACACACACACACACACACACACACACACACACAACATGCATACACATGCACACACATGCACGCACACACACCCATAGCACTGCTCCTCCCTGTTTGTCTGATGTTTTGCTTTGCTTTAATAGGAAGACTGATGCCATTTAAATCTTTCGCTTCATTTCACCCAATGCAAATCCAGCTGCATAAGTGGGTTACCAAAGTCCTTTACTGAAACATAGGAGAGGACAGTGAATGCAGCAGCAGGGCTATACAGCTGGCTAAAGCTCATTTATTCAAATCCCTCACATTCAAACTGATATATTTAACAGATATGAATAATGTGCAAAAAAATATGAAGATGAAATGTGTCATCTATGTATTCATGGCTGGAATTTCCATTTTATTGGATGCTTCCAAAAGTACCTAAAAATAATAGTAGTAATAATAGTTCAAATAATACTTTACAGTACATTTCAAAATGTGTGCGTATCTGTTTTTACATCCTAAATTTCAATCATTACATACATACTTCAATACATTTACTTTATTTATTTATACTTTATTAAAAATGTATTCAAATAAAGGAGCATATGGGTTGCCTGTAAGTAGTAATAATGATAATACTATTAGGTTCCACCTTGTTTTAACTACAGACTATATGTGTGTATTAGCAGTAAATTAACAGACTAGTTACAACTAATTATTCTATTATTATTATGAGGCCAGAAAACTGCAGAAAAAAACTGCAAAAAAGTCCGTATTAACAAGTCATGTCATCTCATTTAATGTTAAAAGCCTCATTTTTCTAAAAACAAAGTGAAAAAAAATCTGTCAGTGGAATGAAATAATCCCACTTGTTTCCAATGCTAATCAACTCATTTCCAGAATGTTCTTCAATTGTGTCATTTTCTTGATACTAGCGCCTTATTCTGCCTTGTTTCCTGAAACAAATGAAATTGCATTGCAAACAATGCAAGTTGGAAACTGGAAACAAGATGACTGAATGTGAGAGTAAATTACTTGTTAAAATGGGTAATTTTTGCAGTGCAGACACATTGTGTCAAAGTCCACGGCATTCCACAACAGACGGATATTTGACAATAATACTGGAACCAGCCGTGGTATTTCCATATATTTTGGATTGCTATTTAAAGAAACCATTCTTTCTGGCTTCGGAGCTTCTGCGGTATTAGAGGTGTTCTGCAGTACATGAAGTCATCCCTAATCCTGTATGTGCCTGCATGGCCTTCTGATGTAGCCTCCTCAACGCTGAAACTGCTGTATGATTTGTTCGATATTATTAGAATGGTAATAGGGTCTTAGAAGACACAAAATGAGAGCGCGCGGCACACGCTGTGCATCCAGGTGTGTGATATTTAGCAGCAGCAGTCGCCTCAGGACCAAATCTGTCAGACGAGTGAACACACTGTAATGAAAGACTGGCCACTTCCCTGGAGAATGTGAATAATATGAATAAGAACAACACACATGTACAGTAGTTCGCTCATGCACACACATGCACGTGTCCGCACACAGACATACGCACAGGCGTGCGCATTCCCTCTGCTCTCCAAACCTGTCACCCAAGGCAAAGGTGCTCTGCACATGCACCTACACATGAGCATGTGAACGTGGATACAAACACACACACACGCACACACACCTACACACACGCACACATCCACACGTCGAATACGCTCTATCTGTGCCTCGAGACACAACAAGAAACATCTAATCCTGAGTCACTCTCAGCCTGACTCACACACACACACACACACACACACACAGGGAGAGACAACCACAAAGCAGCTTTTCCCCCAGTAGCACATTGCTTTACCCATGGCCTTTTACTTGTGGTTACTGGGACAGGGAGGGCTTTTATCTCTACCTTATCATATACAGTGTATCATTGCCAAGTCAATAAATCACACACATAAACACACATTTTCTAAGACATTTTGCATCAGTATCAGTGACCCGTGTTGCCTTCATGAGCCTGTCTGTCATATTCAATACTGACAAAATGGCATCTGAGAGGGAGCAGGCGTGCAGTAGCTGTTGTTATATTCTAAAACGTGTGTCGGTGAGTCAGTGTGAGAGTATTTACATTGGCAGTGTGGATGTAATGGATAACAAACAGTCTCATTCACACACAGACCACCCCTCCCTCTGCGTCTTCCTCTTCTCCTCCTCTTCCTCCCTCCTTTCTCCTTGCTGTAATGAGTCTCTGAGTTTGCAGGTGAGTTGGAGCCTGAGGCGTGTGTGTGTGCATGAGCCTGTGTGTGTGTGTGTGTGTATGTGTTTGTGTGTGTGTCTTGGCATGTATGCTTACGTGTGATACACATTACAACATACAAATGACTGCTTCAAACTAGATTTGATGACTACTTTGCTTAATATCTTTAGATTTAGTGTAGAGATCAATTTGATAATACATCTAATGAATCCACCCTGCGGTTTTTCACAGTGTCACAGTTTAATATATGAAAGGGACAAAATTATTGGCAAAGAAGCCCCATTCATTTCAGCCACAAACAAAATAATAAAGGAAGCGGATATGCCCTGTAAGCCCTGACCTCTTCAGTGGTCTATAAGTAAATGATAATGCACAACAAGGTGTGTGCCAAATGGTTTTAATGCACAACAAAGAGGCAAAGGAACACCCAACACAAAGCGGAGGGTTGTTGCCTCCGCGGAGAGCGTTAAAACCCTTCAACAAACAACTTGGAGTGGATTATCCTGCTTATACCATAGTCACTTGCCAAAAATTTAGAAAAGCAGCATTTGTTTATTTTTTGCTGTATGTCTTGGACACAAAATTAATTAGCTAGTTGATTTAGGCGCAGAGCTTTAATGTTTAATGGACTTGCTACTGTTCCAGTATGTTGCTATGGTTACATAGTTTTTGGCATTTGAATTCAGAACATAGGTTAGATTTGAGCTGGACTACACAGTTTTAATGCACACCCTCCAGCCAATCGGAGTCAAGTATTCACCCAGACCATGATATAAAGAGTGTTATTATTGTTATCTGTGTGAAAACATAAATATTAAGTAAATAGCAAGAAAAACATGTCATTTTTGTCAGGTTTGAGGGGGCACCCAGAGTTGAACTGGGGACCTCTTGATCTGCAGTCAAATGCTCTACCACTGAGCTATACCCCCTCTACCATGTGGTGCTGTAACAAGGAATTTGTATTGGTGCACTTTTTAACGGTGACATGAATCTTTCTTTCTGTTATGGGAAAGAAGATTCATTCTAATGCTAGCCCTCATCAGTTTCATATTGACATGCTTACTATAGCAGAGAGCTGTAAACATATCTTATAGCACATTTTTTAGGGTTAACCGTTGTCAGCACAGAGCAGGCTGTTCACTTAGGCTTAGAATGCAGTAACTCTTTAGGTTTTTGTTAACATAGCAGGAACCCAGAGTTGAACTGGAGATCTGTTGAGCTGCAGTTTGATGCCCTGTCACTGAATCACGGCCCCTTGAATAAACTCTACTCTACTTCCAGCTTCAGTAGAGGCTGGTATTCACTACATAGCATAATGTTGCACTTTTGAATTCAGAGCCTGTTAATTAAATGACAGTTTGTAGTTTACAAAATGTTATCAGCTGCCAGCTAATTACTTATGAATAACACATGAAATGAAAAAAATGAAAATGATCGCAAGAACTAGAGTAAATAAAGAAGATAAGTCTAAGAAATTAAATTAAAGAATAATTCACCATCTTTTAAAGCTTGACTTAATGTAAATATAACTAGAGGTGCACTTAGAGAGACAGTATTCCCACATCACGTGCAGTTTTGGTACATTCCCTTTGTGTTGTCATATGGCTAACTTGGGCCTGCCTTGACGTTGACCTTTGACTGATTTAAAAAAACAAAACTGCGAAGTTTGATCCAAATTGGATAAAAAATGTCCGAGTTATTGCTTTGACAGACAAACACCAGTGATTACCATAGACCTGTCTGCCATGCTTAATGCAGGTTTAACTGTGTATTCTGTGTTATAAAGTGATTATAATCTATCTCAGCCCCATTTATAATTTATATTTCTCTCCATAGCCCGAGACATTAAGCTGTTTACAGTTGGCATGCCAACGGTGCTACAGTATGTACAACACAATAAAGCAGCTATTTGAGCTATGTAAACACAGGGGGCACCCAGAGTTGAACTGGGGACCTCTTGATCTGCAGTCAAATGCTCTACCACTGAGCTATACCCCCTGCTGGGAAGCTGCTGGGAAGCTACTGTGAAAATGTCGCCTGACTTCTGTTTTGTCCAAAGTTATTACCACAGTTACAGTATGTACACATCATTTCTGGGACAAGGTACCACCCCTTTCCCTCACAGATACTTAATAACCTGTACAGGCCTGCATGTGTGTGTTTTTACACTATTATAGGTTTGTTCACATAGATAGCATAGCTTCCCTTCACCTTAAGTTAACTAATTTCAAGAAGCTTCAAAGGCTGAATATTTTAAGGCCTTTTATTTTTATTTTATTTTATTTTTTTAAGCTAAAGGTGAAAGTTTGCCTGAGGATTGCTGCACATAAGACTGAGACACAGGAACCTTAAGACTGTATGAACTCACACATTATTAAAATATTATTTTGTTTTGTCCATTGGTCAGTGAATCAATTTTATGTAATCAATCAAGGAAGGAATACAACAAGATAAAATGATATCTCTGTTATATCTTTATGAAAGTAAAGAGTCAGTGTCCCTCATCTGAATCTCTTAATGAACTCTCAGTGAATTAAAAAAAGTAAATATGTAAATTAACCATGAAACAATAAGATTAATCATAACACCATATGTTATATGGAGCCTTAAGTTTTTAATTAGGCAGCTCTACATGTTTTGTCACAAGCTGTGCCATAGAAATACTCTTGCTGACAGATGGCACTGTGTCCACTCCTGCATTGGTTTAAACATATGAGATGAGACACCGGGACACACTACAGATGACATCCTGATAAATTTAGGGACCCAGAGCTGAACAGGGGACCTCTGGTCTGCAGTCAGATCTTTCTCTGAGTCATAGTGCCAACAACCTACTATAGCTGCAGCACTGCAACATTAAAACTGATTTAAAGTTTAAACCTTCAGTCAGTGCAGCATACAAATCAACATATCAAGTACATATCAAGACTCAATTCATTTTCCATTGAATTATTTCACTAACAGCTACTAATGATTTTTTTGATGATGTTTATTTCATTAAAGATACGATCAAAGAAACTGTGTGATGAAAGATGTCTAAATATTTGACCTCAAGGAAATCTCACTTCTTAAACTGGTTCAATTTAAAGTGAGCTGCACCCGACCCAGGCACACATGCTGTGTACACAAAAATTGAAGGCCCCACACATATAAGCCGAGGGAAATTGTAAGAGGGCTTACAGCTGGGGCAGGAAACTTTTTTCAACGTAAAATCTATTTTTGCCCTCTCCTATTCTGGAAAGATCTAGGATATTGACTGAAAATCATCAGTATTCATAACCAGATTATTTGAAGCACATAGTGAGGCAATAATTTTCCACCAATATTAATGATATTTACACTGTCTTTTATATAACCCTTGGTTGCTTTTTATCGTGAAATGCTTTATCTTGAACTAATTGAAATATGCTATTGAACTCGCACTTTGCTTAACCCATCGATTTGCCTATTTATTGGTGGCAGTGTACATTATGTCATGTGGTTTGGTGTTATTATGAGTTGTTTACTGTGAGTTGTTTTAATGTGTAAGTGTTTAAGTGTTTTGTTTTCTTGTGTGGAGCTGTGCACTTTTTATTCTAATGTGTGTTCTAATGTGTTCACAAATGGCATTAAACTTTAAATCAAATATGGAAACTGAAGATAGTGAGATATTTAAAACAACAGAAAACATTTGCGTGAGGTTATTGTGTGTGAATTACCTGAATAGACAGGAAAGAATATACACCGTTTCTGTGGGACTCGTGTTCTCAACTATCATTTTAAAACACACACTCCCATGTGGCTTGTGACACAGCTCCAGTGCAGTCAAGGTTTCACCCTGGCTTGGCAGGTAATGATAACACTTTGCCTTTCTCTTACTGGCACAGACACCATCTGCCCCGCCTCCATTTTTGTAACTGCTCACTGGGCTATTGGGACAGTCAGTTATCATTACTGTCAACTCCGTGGAGGGATCACGGCTGTATTTGGTGGGTATAGTTTAGTGTCAGATTTTGTGACTGCAGTCCAAGAGCTTTGCTTCAACTCTATGTGCCCCATATGGCTCCACATATTGTCTACACTCAAAAAAGGGTGCATCCTTTTTAGCTCCCCTGTGGAGGACTGTGTGGGACGGTGCATATTTGTGTTTTCACCACAACTTCGCCACAATAAACTGTTTTCTTTCTCCATATGTTTTGCCTGAAGCATACACTACCATACATACCAGAACATGACAACAGATTGAAATTGCAAATCTATTAAAAAAAAAAAAAAAAAAAAAAAAAAAA
>OMKZ01019431.1:22268-35106 GCA_900302535.1 Neoniphon sammara
AATATGTAGACAAACAATTTTAAAGTATTTTCCCTTTGGTGACGATTGTCATTTTAACCTTGAGAGAGAGAAAAAAATGGAACAATGAGAGAGAGAGATTGAGAGAAAGAGAGAGAGAGAGCGAGAGGCACCGCCAGCGGGACAAATAGGAGACAGAAAGACAAAAGCGGGCTGCCATATGGGAAAAGAGGAAACTAAAGTGAAAGAGATGCTGCAGAGTTTTATCATTTCTGCTGTATACAAAGACATGGAGAGGGTGATGTTGACATTTGACATACAAAGACCATGAACTGGCATTAAAATCGCACCTGAGTTGCACCTTAACCTGTTGCTCCCAGCTCCCCTTAGATGATGCATATAGTTACAGCACATCACACTATTATGCAATATTAACACTCGTCCACCCGCTATTGTCCTCTCCCAGGGTGTGGGGCTGTCCCGTGGTGGGCTCACTCCCCTTGTGTCCCTCCCCAGCCCTGCGCCCTGCAGCTGCAGCGGCGCTTCGTCCGCACCGTGACTCACTACAGTGAATGAAGCACACCTCAGCTGACCCCGGTGCAACGCTCCTCGTGCTGTCATACCGCTTTGCCGCGCAGCGACATTGTGGATTTGCAGTGTATGTCTTCGGAATGTGTGTTTATGTGTCTATCTGTGAGTCTGACTATGTATATCTGTGTGTGTGTGTGTGTGTGTGTGTGTGTGGATTCATGACGGTGGGGAACCCTGCAGTGACGCTCAGTGTAATTGTTACTGTCTGTTTTAGTCAGTGCGTGTGGTCATGATGTGGAGAGTTTGCCCCTTGGAACCTGGCCCTGTTGACCTTTGACCTTGTCCGTGAGCCCTCTTCTGCTCTGGTTGGACTGCGAGCTGCGTTACAGGCCAGATGCTTCAGACGGGCCAATAGAGTGATGGCGCGTGATTATGCAGTCGTGACCTTTTTGGGCTTATGGTTACCGAAGCATTGATCCTGAAAGTGACTCCCATTCAAAGCTGAGTGCTGAGCTGCTGTGTCCTATTAGATAAAGTCACTATGGGAGTGAACGAGAAGGGGATTGCTTGGCATTTGTTTCCTTTTCTGGGTCTGACTTTGGGCCCAAAGTCCTATGTCTTTTTGATGCTTTCCCGTGTGACATGATTTCTACCAATTTGATGTTCATTGTTTATATCAGAGTAACTCTGCTCGCTTTGTCTGTGTGGTGCTATTTGGGAGGCTGACTCACCCTGGTAACTTAATGCACAGAGTCAGCTTCTTACCCCTAACTGCCCCACTAGCTCCCACAGACATAAATTGGATGAGAAAGCAAAATGCCAGGTTATATGTAGCTTAGGTAGCAGGAGGGATAGCTGCAGTCATGTAGCCTGCGCTAGAGTTTCTCTCCCGGTCAGGAGGCAGTGTGACGGCTCCTGGCATACTCTCCCTAGGAAGTCCACAACAGAAGTGCAGAGCAAGGCTAACCCTGTTTGGAAAGCACTGGACGACAGGCTGGAAACACCCCAGTATCTCAGTCTTAAATCATTTTTTATCTCTTTAAATATGCCTGTTTGTGTAGTGCTACCCTCATTAACACAAATTACTCACTGCTCTTTACACACGCTCTCCCATACTCCCACACATATGCTTTTCCAAGTATGGTCAGACAGCATGTTAATGTGCAAGGACTCTTTTAGCTGAGTCTTCAATTACAAAAACAGTTGAAGCATTTAGACGACAATTGAATGCAGAGCAAGGTTTAAAAAGGGAGTGGGTAGAGGGTCAGTGTTTAGCATAAAGACACAACATTGGCTGTTGTGAAGGATGGACCTAGAGCCGAGGCTACCCTGCAAAAAACATTTTTGAACCGACATCATAATGACAGCTGTTAAACAAGGTACAGCTATCCTCCTTAGTAAAATAACAGGCAGCATATGAACAATTATCCACCTCTGTTAGTTTTAAATTTGATAAACATTTCTTTAAATAGGAGAGGTATTTGCAGTTTTCTTTTTAATGGACATCAGATGATACCAAGAATGTCCGTCAATGAAAAACCATAATCACATTCATATATTACGTTTGTTAAAATGCTTACAGACTAAGTGCTCAGCATCTTCCTTTCCTGTGTATTCCTTTTCTTTTCTTTTCTTTTCTTATATTGTTATACTGTGCTTTATGGGTTCCAAGACATCTCTTTCCAGTCATACCCTGAAGAAGATCTTGCAGTTGGTTGAAACCAATTGGCATTTTGTGGCGTCTTTTTACTTGATTTTACCTTGATATGCCCTAATATTCAATAAAGGCATTTTTACTATTCCTGCTCTGTGCGAGTGAGCCTGAAGAACGCCTAGTGGCTCATCTTTTTATTTTTATATGTGCTGTATAGGTATTGGTATCAATTTGTGGATATTTCTGATTTGTATTTAAAAAAGGATAGCTGCCACTCACAAAATCACAAATCAGTTCTCCACACCACCAGCTGAGCCATTAAATTGTCCTTATATCATGCACACCAAACATATGAACTCTTGACAAACCACTCCTTCTTATATCACACGTCTAAATGTCAAGATTTGAAAGGAATTTTGCCTTTAATGTGAATAGTGTTATCCGAATGTTAAATCAATACAGTTTGCCCTTTGAGGCTGACTATCCATGCATGTGTGTTTGTGACTGAATCTGGGTATTAATAGCTAAAGGACAACTGTGGAGCACAGTAAGAGTTACGTAAAGATAGTGTAATGACGTAATGCCAGAAAAGTCAGACAGAGCTCGACCATGGAAGGACACTGGTATGACTCCATGTGCTTGTGGCAGCCTCTCGCTTCGTTGTTGCCATGTGCTGCTTACTCATACATGTCGAGCACCGACGCGCAGAGTTAGCGCTCTCACAAGGACCTCACTGCTTAGGCTGATTGCAGTACTGTACACGGCTTAGGTGTTGGTGCGCTCATACATTTGGAAGTGTGTGTATGTGCGTACAGAAACACACATATACAGACACATGCATACACAAGATTCCAGACATCTACCTCCCCTATCCCAGGCATGTCCTTATATGGTCAGAATGATCAATACTCCACATGTTTTATAGCAAGCCCGCTTCCAAACATTCCCGCCCTCTCTTCCTGCTCTCCTACTACTGGAGACACAAATCAGTGGGCTGGGGGCCCTCAGCTCCTGTTCCTCTCCCACGGCCAAAATGTCCCTCCTCCTCAGCCTTCAGCTGCTGTAACTCCGGTTCATTCCGACTAAGCTCTCAACCTGCTTGGTAAGGATGTCGTCCCTTGAAGCCCTATAAACCCCAGCCTAAGCTAGTATTCATGGCTGGATTTTCCTCTCAGTCCAGCTGACAATAAGCTATGCACCATTGCTGCTACGTAAGGGGGAAAGTTCTGTGGAGGTGTCATATTCATCCCCGAAAGCTGCCCTGAGGGACAGCAGTGTTTGGGTTCTGCTCCACTGCGTGGGCTAATGTGGGTCTGCTGTCTGACTCCCTGCTCCACTGGTTTGTGCCTGGCCACCTGCTGATTCTGCTGGTTTAGTTGGACCGCCTGGAGCCCGGAGCTAACCTACATAGGCAACATGTCCCTCTCCTAAAGCCTGCTCAGTTGCACACATACATGCATGCATGCACATACACACAGCACAGCGCAGTGCCATTCACCTTCCAACCAGAACAAACCAGTCAAGTTAATACAATCCTGAAAACTGCACCTCACACAGAAGAAGGCTCACTAAGAGGATTTATTTCTTGAGAAAGAGATAGGGTGTTAAATAAAATGTGTGTGTATTTGGTGATAGAAAATTCCCTATTTGGATTATTTCGCCTTCTTCTCAATGCTGCTTGATGGTATTTTTTAACACTGATATCCTCTTTCCACTCTGTTTGGTCTTTTAATGCCCTAAAGAGCCGAAACCTTACAGCAGCTGTGGCACTGGGCTTGCAGTAGTGTGTATGTGTGTTTGTGACACACACTCTTAGACAGAACAAAAAAAAGCAGATCAAATGAAGTATATATTGCTTGCCTCAATTCAGAGAGAACACTTGTCTTAATTTAGGTAACTTAGGTTTCACTGAATGTTCTTATTTGGTTTTATAGTATTTCATTTCTACTGTCTGACATAAAAGTCTCTTCATGATCACTATTTTCCCTGGTAAGAAAATCCAAAATTCAGGCTTACTGCTTTGATCACGCTTTGAAATTTCTCCGAAATTTAAAGAGGAATTATTCAGTGTGAACTCATGTATCTTGTGTTTCTTTTTTTCCATCTTATTTTCCCCTTTCTTTTTTACTCTGTCTCTCTTTTCTTCACTTTCCATTTTCCTTCATCTTTCTGTCTGTCTCTGTAGAGTCTGTGAACAGGCGAGAGAGGGACCCTGTCTGCCCCACTGTCCAGCGACACCATGAGCTGGAGCTTCCTCACGCGGCTGCTGGAGGAGATCCACAACCACTCCACCTTCGTGGGGAAGCTGTGGCTCACCGTGCTCATCGTCTTCCGCATTGTTCTCACTGCCGTAGGGGGAGAGTCCATCTATTATGATGAACAGAGCAAGTTTGTGTGCAACTCGGGTCAGCCGGGCTGCGAGAATGTCTGTTATGACGCTTTTGCACCTTTATCTCATGTCCGCTTCTGGGTCTTCCAGATCATCTTGGTAGCCATGCCCTCTCTGATGTATATGGGCTATGCTATCAACAAGATTGCTCGATTGGAGGAAGCCAAAGGAGGAGGAAGCACCACAACAGTCAGAACAGGTGGGGGCTACACGCACAGAAAGCCACGGAAGATCTGCTTTGGAGCACGTCAACACCGGGGCATTGAGGAGACAGAGGAGGACCAGGAAGATGATCCCATGATCTATGAGGTGCCAGAGATTGAGCCTCCAAAACGGCCAAGGGATCCACTGCAACCCACACCCAGACCCAAGGTCCGCCACGATGGACGCAAGCGTATCCGAGATGAGGGCCTGATGCGTATCTATGTTTTACAGTTAGTGACTCGTACAGTACTAGAGGCAGGGTTCCTTGCAGGCCAATACTTGCTGTACGGGTTCCGCGTGGCGCCTGTGTTTGTATGCTCGGGCAAGCCTTGCCCCCACAGTGTTGACTGCTTTGTGTCGAGGCCCACAGAGAAGACCATCTTTCTGCGCATCATGTATGGTGTCACTGTCCTCTGCCTCACACTCAACGTTTGGGAGATGCTCCACCTGGGCATTGGGTCCATCTGTGACATCCTGCGCCGTAGGCGTTGCCCGCCCCAGGAGGACGAGTACCAGTTGGGCTTACTGGGCAGCAATGGGGGTGTGGAAGGATCTGTAGGGGTGCCAGGGCCCGAGGCAGGTTCTGGGGGTGGGGTGGTTGGAGATGGTGGTGCTGATTACGTTGGCTACCCATTCTCCTGGAACACCCCGTCAGCTCCACCAGGCTACAACATTGTGGTGAAGCCAGAGCAGATCCCCTACACAGACCTTAGCAACGCCAAGATGGCATGCAAGCAGAACCGGGCAAACATTGCCCAGGAGGAGCAGCAACAGTTTGGCAGCAATGAGGATAATTTCCCCACTGGAGGGGAGGCCCGTGTGGCCCTGAATAAAGACATGATCCAACAAGCTCATGAGCAACTGGAGGCGGCCATCCAGGCCTACAGTCAGCAGCACCGGGTGGAGGAGCAGCTTGGGGACAGCCAGGATGACAAGCCCCAAAGTAACATCATCCAGGCCCAACCTCAGCCACAGCCTCAGCCACAAAAGGAGCGCAAACATAGATTCAAGCATGGGAAAGGAGGCAGCAGTGGAGGAGGCAGCAGCAGCAACAGCAGTAGCAGCAAATCAGGAGAGGGAAAGCCCTCTGTATGGATTTAACCCTCCTTTACACCTTTACAACTGATACATATTAAAACCATGTAAATATTAGGGAAGGGATGAAGAGCTGTTGTAGTTTCTCTTGGATATTTAAACACCATAGTGCCTTTAAGTATCCTGCAAGCTGGAGAAGATGTGTTTGTGTACTAAGGTGTGTTAAGAACCTAGCTGATGTTGCAGCTGACAATTTGTTTTGTCTGGGCTATCACTGTCTAACTTGAAACATCACACCAACACAAACTATATTAGGCAACAGTCTGTCGTTTACATGTCTTGTCTTCCTCAAGTCCTGAAGCAGACTCTTGACCTCTGTTGTCTTCCTGTTCATCCATTCTTAGGGATTTTGAGCTGAGGAAAATTACTGAATGATAATGAGTTCTCTTGCAATTCAGATTGATCCCAGATTTAGCTTAGCTAATTTTCTGGCCGGTCCTCTGCAAAGACACTGACGTCATAATACATTGGCATCATAATTCTTGGACATCAAAATGCAATGACATGATAATGAAGTATGACCATAATGCTAAGGCAATATAATGCCATGTCACTATGCCCTGACAGGCTAAAGAAATGACTTCATATTGTAATGACTTCATAGGGGAACATCATATTAATGCAAAGGCAATAAAATGCAACAACAACATAATGCAATGGCAGCGCCTAAAGCAATGACTTCATAATGCAATGACAACTTTTGTCACCCTGCCGAGGGCTCCTATATCGGCTGTGTCGTGTCAGTCGTGTCATGTTCCATGTCTGCTATCTCTCCAAGGTCAATGATGTTTTCTTGCTGTGACTTTGCGTTTGATTGTGAGTTTGTGAATGTTTAGTGTGTTTTATGATAACATAGTGCTATACCAGCTGCCACTCAGGAACTGGTGAGTACAGCAGGTGGTTTCTTACTGAGTCTACATCTTTCAATTATTGGGAATTCCTGAAAGAAGCGTTCATTTTCTCCTTTAATTAGAAAGGTGCATAAGCAATCCAATCTTTATATCTTCACACTTTCTAAACCTGAACTTCTCAGTTTTTCTCTGTGGCTCTTCATGGCTAATATACAAGGCCTCTCAGTGCTGAACTGGTGTTATATCTGCCTTGTAATTGACTGCCCCCTGGTGGTATCTTCTATGGGGCTTCCTCTATTGGGGAGTAGTTACCAGTTGCCAATGCTACCTGCATCCAGCAACACCCTAACCAGCTATAGGTTTCCTTTTCTATTGACAAGCCTTGTGTTTTCAAAGTCTTACAAATATACAAGTTCAGTGTTAGTTGCACAAGGCTGCGCTATCAATATGTGTCATATGTTGTAATGGAAACATCTTAAAGCCATTACTATAGAATAGTGAGACCAAACACTGTTTGTGTGATGCAAGTGTCAGTGCCAAGATTTTGTGCTGGGCTACTATGAAGCCTGGTTGTTTGTAGCTTTGGAATACTGTGGCCATGCTACTCCAATTGTGAAAATATTGCCTATGTAAGACCAATCATTTTTGTAACAGTCACTTGTTTTTTTTTGTATTACGTGTTTTGCTTTTTGAGATGGGATTTAAAACAGAAGACTCCGAGATGGGGTCCATTTTTATGTTCAAGCCAGTGTTTTATATCAAAACACTCTTTTTTTCAATAAAGTTTTTTGTAAAATAAAGAAAATGAAAACATTGTTTTAAAAATTAATTACTTGGATGGATATTTATGGATATTGTGTTTTTAATTGCCTTCCAATTGTAAAGAAAAAAATAAAAGTGATATATAATATATTTTTATAATATGTACAATACATTGACTTGAAGGAAAAAAAAGAGGAAAAAAATAGCCAGACATTTCCCTGTATGTTACAGTATCAGTATTTAATGTATGTAGCAACCCTCTGGGCCGTGTTTTAATAAATAGTGTGATTCTTTTTCCTACATTATTCTGAGATCTGCTGAACAGCTGTGTGTGGAGAGTAACTGGCTGAGAGAGTAACTTGAGGAGAGGAGATGAAGTACCAGATCATTCATATATTTCCTAGCTTCACCCTGCCATCGTTTTCCCAAACAGGTTCTGATTGGTTATTTTGTGAAGACAAATTGCAAGGAAGCGAAACAGAAAATTCTGCACATTCTCTTTCTTGATTTTGTAAACCTCATTTGAAATATTGGCCTCTTCCCAAGCATCAATCCTGCCAAACAGGAAAGGTAACTGAACAATAAGCAATAAGGCTGTGCATTGTGACAGGTTTTCCTTCAGATACACATCTATACATCGTCCACAGTGCAGCACTGTGCGTGCTTGGAAATTCTTGTCTCAGGGTTTTTCCATCCACCCGGCACCACGTGTCCATACAACAAGGCAGCCAACAGCACACACACAGAAATCACAAGAAGTACTCCAGTCTGACTCTCCCCCAAGCTGTGATTGACATTGGCTCCACTGATGCCACTCTGATCCCAGTAAGCCACAGGTGATTTACTGAAAGTATCCCAAAGTCAGCCTCTTTCCCTCTGAGCCACTCAGCCCTCATTAAATTCATCTTCCCCAGTAAACAAAGTCTCCTGTCTTGAGCGTTTACTGGGGAGCTGTTGTTATCATTTGAATACATGGAAAAGACTACAGTATTGTGGCTGGTGGGGCCCTGCAGTTACAGCCAGCTGGGGCCACTAGAGGGCATTTTAAAGAAGAGGAGGGGTGAGGGGTGTAGGAGGGTGGGGGTCCTCGAAGACCCCATCTGGTCAACATCTGAGTGACTGGCAGTACTGATTGGAGCACCTTACAGCTCCAATGCCATTCTAGATTTTATGGCCAGGTTCATGTGTTTTGGGGGAAGGTGGGGTAGGCTTGGGCGTGTATCCAGGTGAACAAAGTCCCTCTGTGGTACAGTGACACTCATCCCTCCAATACAAACACAGACGCGCACGCACACACACACGTTTGGCTATTCAGATTCAGATACTCAATGTGAGAGAAATCAAGAGAGAGAGAGAGATTGTGGATCTTTGGAAAGAAATCTTCTGAGCAAACTTGTTGGATCAATAAACTTCATTAGAAGTTCTGTCTTTCTCTGCATTTGAATGGAAGCTGAAACAGAAATGCATGACTGTATTTGAAATAGAAAGCCATCCGTTTATCGAGTAAGTTGGCAGCTGAGGGAACGATTGGTGAATAGAGCGAAACTCTCCTTCCTGGAAGTAGATGGGTCTTAGCAGCATTTGTAAAGCTAACAATGTAGGAACAATACTAGATCAGACATTTTATTTTATGAGCTGTCTCTATACAGTGTATTGACATCAGTGAGAGTGAAAACAGACCGTATCAGATGAAGTCTTGTGGTGTGGGTCTACTCATCAGGGATACCACATTGTCCTCCCTCAGCATCTGTCTGTCCATGTAAAAGACTGTACTCTGTGTTCAAAAGAGAGACTCTGGTAATGTCGAGGCTTTGTTGTTTGCCCTACATGTTTCTCACAGTTACCCATCTGGGATGTGATCATAAAAACCAGTGGTATTACCAGTATAGACTCTTATTCATACATGCATTTGTGTCTTTGTGTTTTTCTATGCCTTTTGTAAAATGTAAGTTTCTTTGAGTGCCATTCTGGTATTCCCAGCGAAGTACAACTGATTTTTTTCCATTTTGGGAAACATTTTTTCTTTTTCAGGCTTGATGAATAAATTTGAAATGCATGTTAAAAGACCTATTTTGTTACAAAAATAAATCGGAAATGCCTATCAGAAAGTCCTCTTGGTGTCTGCTTCCTTTTATGTGGGGTCCATAGCAGGAGGAAAGTGAGAAAAAGGAGTTCTGACTCTTGAAATGTTGAGGTGGTGTCCCCTCCTTGTCAGTGCGAGACCTCTGTTTGATTTTGATTGGTGGAGAGCAGGGGTCTCTGCAGTCCTATCAGGAGAATTACAGTCACACGAGCTGATGTTGTGTCACTAGCAGGAACAACACAGCAAGACTGGAGCGATGTGTCACTCCGGCTCATGTCAACCATGTCATTTTGTTTGTCACTTTGGCAGTTCATTTGGTGACAGTTGAACTTCAGATTGTGAAGAGAGAACATTTGAGTCTGTGAGGCTTGAAATTCCATCATTACATTAAAGGCTCAGGGCTCATGGGCCACGCTTTGCTACCAATCACCCACTCACACACACACACACACACACACACACACACAAAAGAATCAATTTTTTTGATGATTCTGATGATGATGATGATGAAAAAATGGAAAGGACTCTGCGTTATTGCTCTCCAATATGCCAGGGAGTTTTCCACTTAGTGTCTGTCTTCATTAGTGAGTTAACAGCCAATGTGCCTCGAGAACAGAGAGAGTAAAAATGGAAATGGAAAGATTCAGTGTGCTTTTGTGATTCTCTGGAATAAAAAAGCTCCCTGGAGAGGATGGCCGCTGGGACTGAGCAAAGTGCTGCAGCTGGATGTACAACGAGGTCACTGCCGATACGAGTGAAATCTCATGAGCACTCCCTGGGATAGCAACTTGTGGCAGCGGGCTATTTTCTCTAAAAAGAAACAAACATTACATCCCATTAATGGCCTAATTGGCTGAATGCGCTGACCCTGCACAGATGTGATTTTAGAGAAGGTGTCTGTACGCTACCATCGTGATTTTGGGGACAGGGAAGAGGGGAGTAGGGCACAAAACTGCCCTGGTGCTTTTCAATGCTGTCATGGTCAGTTTCCACCCAGGAGCTGAGAGGGTGGCATCCAGATGTTTAGTTTGCATGTTGGGTCCACGCGATAACTGTGGCTGCCCTGCAGCAGGACACGCAGGAGAAAATTAGTGAAGTGGAAGGTGCAGTAACATATAGGCCACTGATAGCACGGCTGTATGGAACGTGGAGAAAACAGGAAACCATATGGTATCTGCAAATGTAACAGATGGAAAAATTCACGTGTGATAATTTAAAATAGATAAAACGATAAAATGTCACAAAAGTTTCTCAGTGGTAAAAAAAAATAGGAGAGGAGAGGTGGGTAAAAAAGGCAAGAGGATGAGGATGAAAAGGAGGAGGGAGAGGATCATTGACAGAAAAAGTGGGGAAATAAAGATATCATGCTGATAAATCATGCTGATAAAATCATGGGATTTATATAGTGCTCCAGTTTAACATCATGAAGTCATGACAGGAGCAGTAAACACAGAGTATGCCCTATGACCAAACACAGTGCATATTTTCAAGTTGAAATACTGCATCCTAGTGGCAGATGCTCTTAGATGTTTACAGCTTTCTCTTGGTAGCTCAGACACTAAATTACACAAATTGCTGAGAAAACAACGCATGCATTGAATTTTTTTGAGCTACAAAATGTGAACAGCCATCCATCATTGTGATAAATATTTATTTCTTACATTTTCATTTGTGTCATCAGCACTTGTTCAAAGAGGTAAAATTTTCAAACATTCACATGATTTCATAGTGTATCTTGAGTACCTTCATTATCTTAAGACAATTAGAGTATGACCCTTGAAGGCAAGAAGGCTAGTTGCATAAGATCGACTCCACCCCCATCATCCATCAAAATGCAACTTCAGGAAAACATTAAGAAAGACCATCCAAAGGCATTATTGTCAACAACCGTTTTTAACCACAGTAAACAATTCACAGTAATTATGTGTCATCTATAACAACTTACTTCTGAGTTACAATCAAATCTATGATACCTCTTGAACTTCTTGAGTTTTTGTTCAAGAGGATGGAAAATATTCGGCAACAAACAGAAAAAGTTTTACTGGTACAGTATTGCCACTTAGCCAGAGCACCATTTCCCATCTGGTCACTGTGGTGACAGGAAAGATGGTAGGTTGTCAGAAAGTAGGTGTGACTCTCTGTTAACTGCTCACCATAACAACTTTTGTGAGGAGGAACCTCCTGGAGGTGTTTACTAGTACTGTTTCTTTCTGTGGCTTCTCTGTTTAGTCCTTGGCTCTGAGCCTTAGGGTCCTCTGTGGCTCACAGCCCACAGAGACCAGGCACACTGGCTTGCAGGGAGGATCTGCTGTGCAGAGTGGAGGAGGACACGACCTCAGCAGGAGCCCTGAGACCTGAGGCTGAGGCCCAGCTCACCTCTGTGCTACACTGAGCACTGTCAAAAGAAATGAAGTGAGAGAGAGAGAGTGGACATGATCTCTCACTAGGGATGGGCTTGTGTAATATTCATGTGTTTTAACACACTCAAGGCAAATTGTAAACATAGGATTAACTGAGCATGTCTCTTCCACAGCTTTCAAAGTGGAAGTGGAGTTTTGTGGCGAATACATTTGCAGCACCACAAAATGTGACAAGTTTAGAAGTGTAGTTTATTCTGGTTCTCGTTTTTGTGTCATTGAGTTACTGTGTATCACTCAAGTTTAATATCTCCCACTCAAAGAGGTATTTATCTCCAAAATACATTCAGTTTGAAAAAAAAACTGTTAAAAACTGTTAATGTTGTCACTGACATAAGGCACTAAAATGCAGACCTCACAAAAAGACCAAACTAACTAACTAACCCAAGATAACATTAATGTACCTCCAGCCTCCAGCTGGAACACCTGTGATAATAAATGTACTCAAAGATGCCCAATAAGATTATGCATTGAATATATTATACAGTCTCATTACTTTTACATTTTGATTTCAGGGCAGATGTCTTGGCTGCTGATGAGCCTGCTCAGCAATTTCAAGTCCAAGCATCCACCTTGCTCCTCTACTGAGATCTGCACTAAAAGCCAAAATACAAACCATCCATGATTCACATCCGATTGACTGATCCAGTCAATCTGAGTATGAAATGCTTTGAGAAGGACTGGGTAAGACTTGAGGCTGAAGCTGGAGAGAAGGCACTGTACCCCTGTGTTGTGGGCTGCAGCTCCAGGCTTTTCTCTGGTTTAAGGGCCTACTTGGTGTCTGGGAGACAATTCCCCAGGTGAAGCCTGAGCACACCCTGATTGTGCAGTTTCAACAGCTGTTCAAATTCAGAAGGCATGGCATGGACTGTTCCTTTGCCAGGCACATCATCA
>OMKZ01019432.1:0-10639 GCA_900302535.1 Neoniphon sammara
AAGGAAAAATGGGCACAGCATGATTAAGAAGAGAAACGGATGGAAAAAGAACAAAGTCTGGAAAGAAAGACTGGAAGACGCAAAGGAAAGAAATAAAAAAAGATGCACATCCACTTTTCTCTGTTGTTGGGCAGAGATAAAACTGTAGATATCCAAAAAGTAAGCTCAGACACAACATTACTGCTCCAAAACAATTTTGGCACACAAGTTGTGCATTTTTGTGGACCTCTACATAGGAAAGAAATGAGTCAGGTAAAAGTTGAGAAGAAAATAAAGAGAAAAACACAAGTAACAGGCAAAAACTACATTAATATCAGATGATGAGAGATCAGCGCTCGCTCCATCACTATCTCCCCAGTACTGTCACCATGTTAATCCTGACCAAGATGGTGTCATCATCTCTGTACCGTTGAGTACAGTCGCTCCATGGTGACATCAATTTCTCATTATTCTCAGCAAGCCAGAAATAACAAGCGTTTAACTCCTCAGTTTCTCTCACTTGTGGCAGGGAGTGAAAACGAACAAAGCAAACCAGAGGGCCTTAATTAACTAGAGAGAGGGTCTTATGCACCGTCTGAAATGGAAAAGCCCCCCTACTCCATCTGAAGCACCACAGAGACAAAGAGCAGCCAGGCAAAGGCTCACCTTGGAGGGAAAAAAAGAAAAATAAACAAATCAGAAAATGAGAGAGAAATGCTACTGAGAACAGCAGAAAAGCTGGAGATGTGGCAATCTTCTTAAAGTACACCTTTCCTGACAAGCTATTCCTTCAGCTACTCTCCTCCGGGTTGGAAAGGAACTGAGGCAAATCAATTTGGAAGTAAAAGATATGTTTGCTACAAGGCCTTGTCAGATCATATTCACGGGAATGAATGTGAGGGGCAGTGACATGTTTCCTATAATAATCTTACTCTCCTTAACAGACCAGGCAATCACTAGAATGTGCATAGCTTTAATAAAACACACCCCTCAGATCTAGATTTCTCAATCTCTCAGTCATCCCGCCCATGTCTTCCTCAGCACAATAATGATTGTAATAAATTCACTACACTTGCTCTTTTTTGTTTAGTGAGCAATTCGGATTGGAAAATATGATCTGCCCTCGCTGCTCCGCGTGAGATAATGAAGTATCAGCTGCATGAAAATGGCAGCATGCAATTCCTCAGCCTATTTTCTCAGCACGCAGACCCTGATAGCATTACACGCTGATAAAGCCTCATTCAAAATGATTGCCATTTAATTTCTGGACGTGTGGGGGATGTTTCTATTGGCTGGTATTTATGCAACACTTCTGTAGACACAGTGATACAGCGGTAAATACAAAAGTGGTCAAACTATTCAAAACCATCACAGCTGTAAACAAATATATTTTTACATATAAGTTGTATTATTTTTTGAAAGTACCTTTTTCATCTAGTTCCACACTTTTTAACATCAGGTGTAGTATAATTTTTTTACACTTTCACAGCACCGCAAAAATCAAACATTGATACAGAAGCTGGTCTGACCAATCCATGGGAGCTCATTATAACTCTGACTTTGACTTTGAACCGACCCAAACTCAACACTAATAGCTAATTCCAGTTATTTTCAACTTTGGCATTATTCATGCAGTTTCTCCCATCATGACAATTGGTTGTGTTGAAAATTTCATCACTTATTTCACTCTAGAGCTGTCATACCTCCAGGTTGCCAGGATCATTGCTGTCCAGCACACAAACACAGGGCCAACGGATAATCTCCAACGGCTGAATCCAAAAACTGATTAATGCCCTTTCAACACAATAAACTCACACTCACACCTTATTATATTCAGTGTCCAATTATCCATTACCTGACCCTTACATATATTGCAGTATTAGACGTTATTTTAACAAGAATAAGCTAACAGGAGAATAGACCGTTCATGTTGCATTCTTGCTGTGCAAATACAAAATGCCAACAGTGAGGAAAAAGTACACATCATCCTCAGTTAGAAGCAGGATATGTGAGATTTTTTAGCAGCCTGTGATATCTCCCACCCAGCATAAAAAAAGTGTCAACACAAGCAGCAAATAGAGCAGCAAATCCACCAATGTTAGTGGATGAAAGTAAGAAAAATCATTACTATCAGATATATTTACACTAATATAATGTCCTTCACTCACAAAAAGCTGGAAATAACTGCTGCTCTGATGAAGGCTTGTGTTGCCGAAACTTGTCAGCCTACTCAACGATAAAAATGGTAAACTGAGCCCATGACTTGCAAATATTTTTTCTTAATATTTGGAGTGCCGCTACTTTGGTTGAACTGCTTATGTTCCTTTATGGTTTTAATTTCATAAACACAAGTGATTTTGAATGTGGGTGTTCAAATGAGCAACATGCAAAAAGAACACTTTCAAAGTGAAACAACAAAATCCTGTTTTTCCTCTTCTTTTGACATGACTTGAATGCAGCAGAAGTCAAATGGACTATTTTAAGTGAAACGCTGTGATAATTGCTCATTCGTAGCTATTTAAGGATGTAACTGCTGTGTAAGCGTTACTGTAAAAGGATGTTTTTTTTTTTTATTATTATTAGTTTTTGCTTCGGAAATCACCCACTGGCCCTGTATGTGGTCACTAGACAGCAGCGCTCCTGGCAACCTGGAGGTATGAAAAGCTCTACATGGAAGTAAGTAATGTAATGTTGAACACAATCAATCATCGTGATGGGAAACACTAGGAAAATAAGACCCAGGTGGCAAACAAACAAAATTATCCTTTAAATAGAGATGCTTTTCTTTAATACAGAGACAGATACAGATTCAAATTTGGACTTTTCTGACGTGCAAACAGATGGGGACACGGGGACAGTGACATCAAGGGAAAGCGAGGGATCCTGGCTTATTCTAGAAAGAGCAGTAATGCAGCTCTTACAGACCATTGGATAGCTGGCCTGATCAGGACTGAGCACGGCCTCCTGTGGATATACAGGCTGAACATGTCCTGATCCCCTCGCTTGGTAAAGGCTAATCTGAGCCAAAGAGTGCCACAGCCAATATGTGATGCTCCGCAGCTTGGAGCAAAACTGAATAAATCCCCCACTGTCCTTGGAATGAAATATACATGAATCTCACTGCAGCTCAATTGGTGGCAATTCTTTTAGTCCCTGCCGTGACTATCCCACACACAGCGTCGCTGCCACCCGCACATCCATGGACACACCCACACAGAAACACAAACTCTACAGCCGCAGACAAACACTGTCAACACCTTTCAAGCCATGATCCAAAAGTCGTTTTTTTTTTTTCTTTTTCTTTTTTTTATGAGGTGCAGCACAGCAGCACCAAGTGGTGTGTAACTGTCTTCAAAGCTGCTCAGCCCTCCCGCTTTCACTGGGGGAGAGAAGAACTTCAAAGGGTGGCAGAGAAAATGAAAGGGGACACTTTCATTAGCCATTGGCGTGGAACTTACCAGGGGTCTGCGAGCGCTCTGAACCAGCCATGGCTCCTTGATATGCTGAATTGCACAGTGGCAGAGAGAGAGAGAAGATTGGGAGGAAGGGAGAGAGGGTGGGAGAGGAAGAGAAAATGATATTGTGAGAGAGAGAGAGAGAGAGAGAGAGAGAGAGAGAGAGAGAGTAGACAAATCAATCGTGGCAATGCCTCATTTATGCAAGTCACATCTAATATTCCCTTTAACCTATTTTTAACAATCGAAGAGGAACGTGTGAAATATGGATGGCAAGGAGAGGCCTTGAAGTGTCTCATTAAGACCCTCACCATCTAATTGATCTACAAAGATATGGCACCTTGTTACTGCTGGGATCTGTGCCCCCACGCTATTTCAAGAAAGGGCGAGTCATTTACAAGCTGGGAGAGAAAAAAAATCATCGTGTAATATTAATGAAACTTGCTGTCATAGCGTTGTGAGGCTATGATGCTCACAGTAGATTAGTATTAGTCACGACTGTCTCGTGATTCATTCTAATACAACAACCCTTTTTCAATGAGATGTTTTTTTCTAGTCATGACAGTCTGGCATTGACTTTTTAATCCAAATACTTTGTTTATATAGAAAAAAATTATATCAAAAACAAACATGAAAATTTTATTTTTATTTTTATTTAACCTTTATTTAACCAGGCAAGTCATTAAGAACACATTCTTCCCGACCAAGTCCAGTAAAGTTTGAGACCAAGTCAACAACTCAGTAAGAGTACATACCATCTTAAATGTAAAAATCATGCAAGTTTCTTCAGGAGCAACAGAGACTTTCTGCAAGAGTGCTGTATTGTACCCTTCAACATACAGCTGATTTATGGATTGGATATTGATTAGTCAAAGATTAACCACTTAAATGGGTTGTACTGCTGAGGAGAATAAACAAATATAGGTGGAGAAAAGTATAAAATTTAAAAAGAAAAAAATCAAATATATCTATCAGAGCTTATTCCCACTGCAACCAATTTAAACCTATGTCACAATTGGGGAGAAGTGAAGTCTGATGTAATTTTGAAACTTTAAAGTTATCATTTCCAGCTTTTGATGTGTTGTCCAAAATCCCTATGGAAAATATGATTGGATTTCAGTGCAAAAAAATAAAGTTTGTGCTACACAGAGAAATACTAGCTATATGTTCTATTTATTTCATGAAATACCTGCGGCGACCTTTTACATCAATGACTGCAGATAAAATGCTAATGTTTTGGAAAGTTAGCAATCTGGCTGTTTGGTGTGATAAGCTATAATCATAGCTGTGTAGTGCAACACTATGAAATAATTATTTGATAATTTGAACATACAACACAGTTGGACAGCAGAAAATGTGTATAGACAAGTATAGAAAGCCACTTATCACTATTGCAGTCCCCAATGTTTAGTAATTTGTTAACAACAATTAACATTAGAAGTTACTAAAAGATTATAATTCAGATGGGTGATGCTGACGGATATTTTAACCGGAAAATCTTGAGAACAGACTCATGACCGAGACTGGACTGAAGCATTACAGCCTGAGGAGGAGCAGCAGTGTTGTAATCCTCTCATAATCCATAACCAGAGGGTAAGTATACAGCATGAAGAAGGCGATTACTCACAGTTCACCACCAGGGTCCCAAACGTGGAGGCTTTACCAAGAAGACTCTTGGCAACCACTTCATACTTGCCAGCATCCTCAGGAGAACACCTGGGAAAAATAGAAGATGTTATGTGTGTATTTATGTATGTATCTATGGTAGAGGATCAAGATGGAGTTAAAAAAAAATCCTATCAGTAGTGTTGAGAAACTTTGATGCTGCAGGTTTTTCATCAGTACTGCACCAGCCTGTATTGTGTTGCATGGTAAATCATCACTGAATCTAGTTCAAAGGACCAAAGACAGAAAGGGAGAACGGCTTTTTTGATGGTTCACCACCAGACGAATCAGCGTGATTAACTCTCAGCCCCTTCTTTGCATTTAGCTAATGGGAAAGAACCTACAGGGGGTAAACTGCACAATTTTGCAGCTGTCAGCCTCATTTCATCTCACAAGACCCTACATTTCTAGCCTCGCCCACAGTTTTACTGACCATATATGATCTATTTCAGATTAGTGGACCTACTCAAATGTCTTGATGATGGCTGTTGGGGGAGGGGAGACGATGATGATGATGATGATGATGATGATGATGAGAATACTTTATTAATCCCTTTGCTGGGAATTTTTTTTGGTGTTTCAGCAGCAAGACAAGCAGACAAGAAGTGCTACTACTAATAACAGTGATAGTGCTAAAATAATAATAATGAAATAACATTATGTACAAGGAGCAGGACAGTATGTACAAAGTGCCAGTGTTACAAAGTGACATTTGTTTGACTATCACTTTCTCACTTTTCTCACAGTTCACTTTCCCTGCCTGTAATTTCCCAGCCTTAATCGGGGATTTAAACTGTTGACCTACCTTCTGATCTCAAGCGAGTTCAGACCAAACTTCTGCTGAAGGCTGTAATTCCACGGTTTGTGGGACACACTCAGCGGCACGCCGTCCTTGTACCTGAGATAGTGAGTTGACAGGAGATCCAAACGAATTAAGAGTTTTGTTCTTGAATATCAAAGTAAAAAGCAAATGACGGGCAGCACTTGGGTGTTCCGCGCTCCTGCCCACAAATTACTTATGCACATCTTTCGCTAATCAACGGTTAGCTTGGCTGAGTCTGTTACAGCGAGAGGGTGGGCCTTTGATCTCTCATTCCATCTCGAGCTGGGTATTGTTGAGGGCAGCCCATTGGAGCTCATTGGGCTAGATGGGTCCCATCTGGGTTGGTTAAACCCATGAGCCGCAGGTTATCTGGATCTTGGCTTAGGCTCATGAATACTGAACACACACATTCTTTTCATCAGCTAGTCTCTTAGCAGCTCAAGTATCAAGGTCGACAGATTGGCACATTGCCTGAATGAACACATGTAATTTCACGTTAATACGGAGGGGCTGCATTCAACTAGGTCAGAGGTGTAGGTGTCATGGTTGTCGTGGTTTTGCTAACAGTCCATGGACTTTTAGCCATGCATGTATATTCAACCATTACCATAGTTTATAACCTAACCTACCTCTGCACCTCTCATACCTCTGCACTTCCAGTGATCTTATGACAAATTCAACAGGATTCTATTGTATTATGGATGAGTCATGAATTAGTGATAAAACGTTAAAGTTACATATAGGAGTGCATATCATTATATACCATGCATAGTTTCAGTTCAGGTCCAGATAGAGACTAATTTAGAACAAGACCTTTTTGTGTTATGACCCAGATAACAGCATTTTATAGAGACTTTGAAAAGGTAATTACAGCAGGTCAGTGGAAGTCATAGAGCGCTAAGGGGGGGGACAGAAGTTCTTACCAGGTGACTTTCGGGGGTGGATAGCCCTGGACGGTGCAGGAGAGCTTGACCGTCATGCCCTCCCAGACCGTGTGTGCCCTCAGAGGGATCGGGAAGTCTGGGGCCTTCTGACTCAGGTCCTCCAGGTACCTCATATGGGCCGAAGCCCTCTTTTCTGCCTGGAACAGAGGTTTTAGAGTTCTTTTATATACACTGATGAGAAATGATGAAATAAATAAATGGATTGTGAAGGTGTTACGAAAAGCAAAAGGGTGATAAAAATCTTGTCAAAAGAAAGAACAAAAACAAAATAAAACTAGAAGGGTACTACATGTTTGATGGTGAAATGTTACATACCGAGCGATAATGCGTGCAAAACTTTTCCATCAGTTCAACCTCTCAAGGTCACTGAAGGTGTTTTCTCTTTTTCCCATGTACTAGCATTGGACCGAAACATTGACCTTACCCTGTGACTTCGACCTTTGACTGTTTCTCTTCTCAAAATCAAATCACTTCTTCCATTCCTGACCCTTAACACTTCCACCAAGTTCGGTATAATTTGGACTAAAGCTGTTTGAGTTATGCTGTTCACACACACACACACACACACACACACACACATAAACACACAGACGGACAGGACTGAAAACAACAGCCCTGCTTGCACTATCGTGTGCCTGGGTGTAACAAAACAAAAAGCAAACTGTTTATTAATTGGATAAAATAAACTGTATAATAGTTGAAGCTGTATGCGTATGTATTACAGGAATATGTTACTTTTCCAAGTAACGAGCAGTATAATGCATACTATTTCAGTTTTAGCAAACCAAGCTGTGTTGTTAGTTATGTTGTTATCACTCTATCTGAATATCTAAGTTTAATTATCCAAGAACAGTATCCTATCTCATCTGTTTTTTTTTCCCCAACATAATTTGTCATTGTCCTTTCTGCTGACATTGGCACACACTCCATTGGCCTCGGTGCGAAACTGCATTAAAGTTAACTTTATACTCGTGGATTTTTTTCCCCTCTATTTTGATTTTATCAAATTAATGAACACAAACCGCATACTCCTGGGCCTTGATGACTCATTAAATGAAGTTCACAAGCCTTAATACAATGCAGTACTTGTTATGAGTCATTCCTGGGACCGTTATCTGGCTCTTACCTGTTTGCGCAGTGCCATGCGGTCAACGCGGGTGCGGATCACGTGCTGGTTCCTGATCACTTCCACCTCCATCTTCTCAGCCTCATTCCCAAACATGGTCCACTTGTCTCTGTGGTGCTCCTCTTCATCAGTGGCCATGGTCTCTTTCAGGACCTCCCTGGTGGAGCACAACACAAAGTTCTCATGGTTTTGGGACATGGTTTTAGATTTATTATTGATAATTACTATTGCTACTGCTTATTTCTTTGATTTGATTAACAAGGACAGTGGATAACAACGTCATCTGTCTATCTATCTATCTATCTATCTATCTATCTATCTATCTATCCATCCAACAGAGTAAAATGCACCTTTGGTATTTTTTTGCAATATTGACATATTTCTGTGGCACATGGAAACAAAAAAACAAAAACACCATAAGATGACAATACTCATTTCACTTCACAGAAAGAGGTATACAAGTCTTTAGATTATTTTTAGCTGTGAAAAATATTTCAATCAAGACTAGAAGGAAAATAAACAGATTCATCTGAAAACTATGATTAAACTGTCAAGACAATCCGGGTTTCCATCAGAGGAGGTGACCAGAGAAGAGACGGGGGATTCAGATAAAAGTTTGCACGCGGTTCTAACAATAGCAGTCACTCTCCGAGAAAACAAACTGCAATTTGATATTGACTGCTGAACTTCTCTTTCTGCTCAAATCCATCCAGAGACATGTGCTAGTCTTGTGATATTTGGCAGTTTGTCATTTAAAAAGCTCGTTGAGGGGGTCAGTGATTTTCAGGCTCCATTTACACCTTCATGTCATTTCACATGAGCACCGCACTCACAGACATTCATAGCTTTTGAGAGGTTGGTCTTTTATGGTTGGAAAATCAAGCCTCGCTGCCACTGCTGATTCACACCAGTATGAAAAGATGCAGCACCGGTACTCTGAATCTTTCTCACAGTGGCGTCCAATTCTCCAGGAATCTCTCAGCTGTGGACGGTTCAAAATGCTGCCGTGTAACTTGTCGTGTGACATCCTTCACACAACTTTAATCAAGTAGGGTGTCATGGCGATGGTGCTTTATTGACTTACGGGATCACAAATAATATTTCCCTTAAAGGTGATGTAGAGATTGGGGCAACTGTCCAAGTGGGGTTCAAGGCTTCTTGTCCTCGCTGGTCAAGTGTCCCTGAGGCAGTGAATCAGCCCCAGGGTGCTGTTCTGCAGCTCACCCTGTGCTCTGGCCTCACTGTGCAGGGTGATGTGGAAAAACAAAATACAGTCGTGGAGTTGGAGGAGATGCAGGTTCCAGAAGTCCCCCCCCCCCCATTGTTGTTCCACAGTTGGTTGCAATATTACTCAATGGAAAATCATGGGGCACTCCTGGCTAAATATATAATACCATAAGGCCATGTTATGATTCTACAGTAAATGTTTTAATGTCATTTTTGAGAAATCACATTGTTCTTTCAGTTTATGTCAAATGGTACAAAATACTACAGTGCCCATGAGCCTCATCGACCGAAGACACCAGGAAAAGCCATGATATATATTCATATATATTCAATATCTTATTGTATTGTACTCCAATCCATGGCTGCACTCAGGAAACATAACACTGCTGTATAAAGTCAGCTAAAAGCTATCAAGCTCAACTTCACCAGTGAGGAACAGAATTTGAAGCTTGGCAACTGGATATGTCTTGAGGCAGAGCACTGTGAGACTCGAAGTTGGCTCATCTCTGAAAGTTGTAAGTCCACAGCCTTTTACCTTTGACTTTTTTTCAATAAACCTGATTTTTTGCAATACATTTGTTATTTAGCTGTACATCACATTTAGGAAAATGAGTGGGATTTATACTTCTGGATCCTTGTCTGTCCAATATAACCTGCCCACCCCAACAAATCTATTTCCCAGTATCACATTAGTATTATCTAGGATACACCCTGTGGCAGTCCACTAAATACACACACGTCCCGGTACAGACACACACGTTCACATTTATAATATAATATAAATCTATATTATAAATTTAAATATACGTGTTTTATGTATATACACACGCACACTAAAACGCACATTCACAAATACGCTCTCTCTCTCTCTCACACACACACACACTTACATACACAAGCATGCGCAATTACAAATTCTGCCTGCCTTTTAAATGCAGCTTTTTAATACTCCTCTCTCATTACCAGAGGGGTGTGTATCCTGAACTATCTTTTGATTGACAGTCCCCAGGGCTTAATTATGTGGACGCACACTTCACACACATTGCCACAACAAACAGAGAGGGAGAAACTTAAATATTCACAAACACCTCTCCATGCTTTGATGGCCACTAGAGCATGAATGGCCCTACAAATGCTCATCATAATTGAGTCAAATGCACAAACAGCACCAATAAATATGCAAATAAATACATACACGCACAGATGCATATGCAGACATTCATGCGCACATGGACACACAAGTAGGTGCGCGCACACACACTCACTCTCCACCTCTCTTTCCCGCCCTCTCTCCCTCACACACACATGCATACACATGCAGGCACGTTCTCTTGACTTTTTATGCTATAGGCTTGTTTAGTAAAGCGTGTGCCTGTCAGTGTTTTTAATCTCTATGGGTTCCAGAAATTTGAGGCCCGGG